>JAUMJL010001756.1:0-71615 GCA_033558185.1 Dromococcyx pavoninus
GGTACCTCCCCCACTGCACACATGGGTGCCTCCCTGCCCCCATTGCTGTACCCACAGGTGCTGCCCCCCTCGCCCTGTTTGCGCCTTCCCCCCCCCAAATGCTGTGCCCCCTTCCCTCAGGCGTCCCCCCCTCGCTGCACCCACAGGTGCTGCCACCTCCCCTTGCACGCTGCTCACCCATCCCCTGGGTGTCCCCCTTCCCCACTGTACCTATGAGTGCTGTCCCCCCTTCCCCCTGGGTCTCCCTCCCGCTGCACCCGTGGGTGCTGCTCCCTCTTTCCCTGCAGCACCCATAGCTGTTGCCCCCCTTCCCTGTGCACCCATGGGTGCTGCCCTCCCTGTTCCCCCCAGCGCAGACAGACTCCAGGTCTCCACACACAAACGCTTTATTTGAGGGGCACTCGCAGCGGGTGCTGGGGTGTTGGTGGGACCACCGGTGGGTGCTGGGGGAGGGGGGGAAATCAGGGTGCCCCCCCCTTGCCGTGGGGGTCTCAGTGGGGCAGTTCATGGGGGATGAGCTTGTAGTGGGCGCCACAGGAGGGGCAGCGCTGGGCCTCACCCTTATGCAGCCAGAACCAGACCACGTAGCTGTTGTCTTCTTCACCTGGGGGTGGAAAAGGAAGGTGGGATGGACAGACAGATGGACAGAGGGAGCTGGGGACACAGACAAAGGGAGGGGGGCACATACAGACACAGCCCACGATGCGTTTGTTGTTGATGGAGGGGACGAGGTTGGGGTCTTCCTTGGTTCCTGCGTAGCGCTTGGGCCGGAACATGCTGTAGGGGTCCTGGGAGGGGGGGGTGGGGCAGAAAGTGTGGGTGAGCAGGGATGGGGAACCTCAGAACCCAAGGACACCCCCAGACTTTGCTCATCCACCTCAAGGACGCTCTCAGACCTCTCCTACTCCCTGGAGGACACCCCTGGATCTTTCTCACCTTTCCTGAGGACACCCTCAGGCCCTACCTGCTCTACTTGAAGGGCACCCCAGCCCTTGCCGTCCCTCCCCAGCCCTTGCTCCGCCCTCCGGGACATTCCCAGACCCTCCCCTCCACCCCCACTCCAGAACATCCCCAGACCCCCCCCAAAATATTCCCAGACTTCCCCATCCACCTCCCTGAACATCTCCAGACCCTTCCCCCTACCCTCGCCCTTCCAGACACCTTGCTTACTTTGCCTCTAATGACACCCCTCCACCATTCTGTCCTTAGCACACCCCTTCCCTGACACCCCCATCAGCTCTGGGCTCCCCCTAGCTCTCCTCTCCCCGCACTCACCAGCCCCTTGTTCATGGCCTCCATCACCTTCCTCTCCAGCCCGGTCGCCTGCTCCTCATCACTGGCCAGGCCGCCTGCAGGATGCGGCGCTCAAACCGCGGCCCCCAGATCTGCCCACCCTCCCTGGTTCTCTCGACACACCTCTCCCAGTTGCTCCCCCCGGTTCCCGCCCCTCTCCCTCCGGTTTCCATCACGCTCTTGCCCTGCTCCCCATTTCGCCTCCTCTCCCAGCTCTCCTGCCCCGCCCCCCTGGTTCCCCCTCCCTGATCCCCCCCATCTTCACCTCCGGTTACCCCCTCCTGCTCCCCTCTCCAAGCCTCCAGTCCCATCCCCTCCATCTTCCAGTCCCCCCCTTCTCCCAGTTCCCTCCCCCTCTCCCCAGTTTCCCCGTCCTCCTCCCAGTTCCTCCCCCCCGTTTCCTCCCTCCTCCTCCCGATTTCCCCCCCACTGGTTCCCCCCTCTTCTCCCAGTTCCCCCTCCTCCCTCCAGATTCCCCGCCCCCTCCAGTTCCCCCTTCCACCAGCTCTTCCACCTCCTCCCGCACCGTTTCGCCCTCCTTGCCCCAGTTCTCCCCTCTCGCTCCCGTCCCCCCCGACCTCACCGGGCACGGCGAGGCGCCGGGCGGGCACGGAGGCGCCGGGCAGGAGCCGCAGGGCCGCGCTCACCCGCAGTAACCTTGAGGCCATGACTGAGGGAACGGCGCGGAGCGGCGCTTCCGGCGGGGACCGGAAGTGGCGGCGGCGCGGGAGGGGCGGGGATGGGAGGGGGGAAGAGAGGGGCGCGCGAGACGGGCCACGCCCATTGGGTACCGTGTCGGCTCCCTGCTCAGGCCACGCCCCCGCGCTTGCCACGCCCCCGCGGGGGACCTCCACACTGGCCCCGCCCCCCAGCCCCGCGCCCCGGGGGTCACGGGGCGCTGGGGAGGGGTGATGAGGGGGGGGCAGTGGGGCCCCCCCCGAGGGTGGGGGGACACAACATAGGGAGGGGAAACAGGGTCGCCCCAGGGTAGGGGACGGTATTGGGGGGGCAGTGGGGAGCCCAGGGGGAGAGGACAGCCTAGAGGGGGGGGTAGGGACACCCCAGGATGAGGGGAACAGCCTGGGGAGTGGGGGTGGGGACACCCCTTTTGCACCCCCTCGCCCTACCCGTGCCTCAGTTTCCCCGGGGAGCCCTTCCCGCGACTGCTTATTCATCCCTATCGATCCCTGAGCGTTCCTTACCCATCCCGGCACTAATTGCATCCCATTAAATAACCCCGGGGGGGCAGCAAGATGGGGGGGGCACCACTACCCGAGGGGCGGATACAAAACCACCTTTATTTGACCCGTTCTAAGGCCGAAAACACCTTTATCTGGCCCATTGTGAAGCCAAAACCCCCTTTATTTGACCCATTCCAAAGACCACACTGCATTTGCACCCCCCTTTTTGTGTGGAGGGCACCCATGGGTGCAGGGAGGAGGGGGAACAACCCTCCCCCCTCCCTCCCCGGGCTCTTTTATCCGGGGGGGGGGGGGGGGTAAAAAAAAAAGGAGGGAATATGGGATGAAGCCTGTGGTGGGGTGGGGGTGGGGGGCATGGGCTCATGCCAAGGGAGGAGGGCACGACAGACAGACAGATAGACAGACACAGGCCAGCAGCTGCCCCTGCGCTCCCCACACCCGGCCCCCACTCCGGGGTGCCCTGTGGATTTTGGGGGGCAAGAGAGGAGGGGGAGGGGGGGACACCCCCAAACAGGGACCCTCCCCGACGCTGGCCATGGGCATCCAGGGCATGGAGCTGTGCGCCGTGGCTGTCGTCATCCTCCTCTTCATCGCTGTCCTCAAGCAGTTTGGCATCCTGGAACCCATCTCCGTGGAAGGTACCCCCCCATCCCCTTAATTAATTGTAATTCACTAATTGCAATTAATTAATTCATTATTAATTCAGTTAATTCATTTCTTGCCCCCCTCCCGCATTCCCATTCTCCCTTCTGCCCAGTTATGGGACCTGTTATGGTCCCATGGGTGAAATAGGCTTTTGGGGGGCTTTGGGGGTGAAGGGCGAGGGTTTGGGGGTGCAGGAGAGGGGGGGAAACACGCCCCTGCTGCCACGTCATGGCCCAGCCTCACTCCGACCTTTCCAAGGGGCTGGGATGGCTGTGACACCCCCACCCCCCCCGGGAACTCCCTGCTGAACGGGGGCTGGGGGCACAGGGACCCCCAAATCCCAACTGGGGGTGGGACTGAGGGATCCTCCAGCATACAAGCATCCCCAAACCCTTCCTGGGGGGAATCTGGGGACACAGGGAGCCCCAAATCCCACCAGAGAGAGGAGACTAGGGAACCCCTCTGTCCACAGGGACCCCCAAATCCTGACGAGAGAGCGACTAGAAAACTGCCCCAGCCTATGGTGACCCCCAAATTCTGCCGGGAGGGGGCACTGGGGGGGACCACCTGCCCACAGGGACCCCCAAATCCCACCTCAGGGGGTGCTGGGGGCTTCTGTGACTATATTGACCCCCAAAATCCCCCTGAAATGAGACATCAGGGACCCCCAATTCCCCCCAGCCCCACTAGAAATGGGATTCGGGGGGCCCTCACTCCTGATTCTTGCTGCTCCCACCATGGCAAACCCAGCTCAGCGGGAGATAAGGGGGGTGTCCCCCCTCGGCAGCACCCCAGGGTTTTCCAGGGTGTCTCTACCAATGCAGCAGAGCCTCCTCCCAGCCCGAAGTTCCTGATATCCCCATCTCAGTGCTGAACAGGTCCGTGGGGGCTTCCCAAGCTGGAATTATTAATGAGCCATCATTTATTAACTACCTTCCGGGCGGGAGGGAGGGAGCATTAGCAGGGTTGGGGTGAGATCCTGTGCCCTGGGAATTCATTGCCGGAGGCAGACACTGGTCCGGAGGCTCCTGGTTGGAATGGGAAACCCAGAGCTCATCCCCAGCACAAGGAGAATTCGGGGTCCACCAGCGGGCAGGGGAGTTTGGGTTTAGGCAGGGTCGGATCCCGGCTGGAAAGAGCCTGGGATGATGTGGAGAAGAAGTTGGATCCAGGGAGGGGCTTTGCCGGTGTCTCTCGGCAGACAGTGGCGATGTCGAACTGGAGCTCTCGGCCGTCCGGCACCAACCAGAGGAGCTGGAGCAGCTGCTGGTGAGGACCAAGTTCTCCAAGACAGAGCTGCAATCCCTCTACCGTGGCTTCAAGAACGTGAGTTGGGGTGGAGGCTTCACTCCGGCTGGAGTCGGGGTGGAATTCTGGTGGATTCGGGGCTCACCAGGCACCCACTCTTTCCTCCAGGAATGTCCCAGTGGCCTCGTGGATGAGGAGACCTTCAAGCTCATCTACTCACAGTTCTTCCCCCAAGGCGGTGAGTGGTGGCTGGTGTTGGAATGCTGGTGGAGAAATTAATCCAGAGAGAGCATCAAATTCCAGTTAGGGGTGGGAATTCACTGGCATGCTGGGATGGGAAGCCACCAGCTCTTGCCTTCCTCCCCCTGCAGATGCTAGCGCCTATGCCCACTTCTTGTTCGATGCCTTCGACGCCGATGGCAATGGAGCAATTTGCTTCCAGGTGAGCATCCCGGCTCCTCTTTCCCACTGGGAAAAGCTGGAGCTGCACTCCTGAAGCCGCTGGCTGTACGCGTGCCCAGCAGCGTGATTCATCAGATCTTCCTCCGTGTGCAGCCGGGGATAAAAGCTCAACATGGCCAAAATCCTTGCTCTCCACGATGGCAGAATTCCGGGCACTGCAGCAGGGCCGGAGCTGGTTTCCCCATGGTGATTAAAAATATCTACGAGCCGGAATAGAAACAGGATCAATAGGGAGAAACCAACTCCCCTGCGCGTCCCATGATCGATGGCAGTGCCGCCTTGGAGAGGGGCAAATGGCTGAGCTGGGGGGGGGGGGGGGTGTCAAGGCTTTGCCCCCGGGGCCTGGGCATTCCCACAGGATGTTCCCGTGATTGTTCCCACAGGATTTTGCTGTTGGCCTCTCCATTTTGCTGCGGGGGACGGTGCAGCAGAAGCTAACGTGGGCTTTCAACCTCTACGACGTCAATAAAGACGGCTGCATCACCAAGGAGGTGACACGGGGACATGGGATGGGGTCACGGGAAGGGATGGAAACAACTGGAGAGGGATAGGAATGGTGGGAAGGGGCGTGGGTGACCTTGACTCGGGGGGGTCTGTGTCACTCTGTCCCCTCCCAGGAGATGCTGGAGATCATGAAGTCCATCTATGACATGCTGGGTCGCAGCACGTACCCCCCGCAACGGGACAGCGCGCCCGTTGAGCATGTGGAGCTCTTTTTCCAGGTGAGATTATCCCACTCTGGCCATTCCCAATGGCCACCCAACCTCCCTCAGGATGTCCTCGTTGAGACCCTCGCTATTCTCCTGCAGAAGATGGACCGAAACGGGGATGGCGTGGTGACCTTTGAGGAGTTCCTGGAGACGTGCCAGCAGGTGAGCAGCACCAGAAGGCTTTGGCATCTCTGGAATCCTCCTCCTCACTAGGAATCCAAGCCCAAAGCATGGACCTATCCCAAAATGATGCGCTGGAATGGGGTGGGAGGGATGGGGAAATGATGGGAAGAGTGGGATCAGGACTCTCACTTCTCCCTCCTGCTCTGTCCAGGACGAGGACATCATGAGCTCCATGCGGATCTTCGAGAACGCGATCTAGGATGCGGCACCATCCCCAAAGGGGTTGGATTTTCTCCTATTTCCAACAATTAAAGGGAAGAAGAAAACACTCCACCTGGATCCCGGAGCTCCAGTTTCAAGAGATGAGGAGAGACATGGACAACTTTGCCAGCCCATCTACCTGAGCCCTTCCCAGTGCGGAGCCCAGTGATGTCCACTGTGCCAGCCACACCTATTTTGGGGGGGATCCCCCCTCCCCCCTCAGCAAGGATCCCACTGCCCTGGGCGGCCCAGGAGACCTGGAAGAGAAGGAAAAGAACATTTGGAAGTGGGGATCTCCAATGCAGCTGCTGCCACTGCCAATGGCAAGCACAAGACCCCCAAGGGGACCCCAATGACGGGAGAGGCTACTCCCCATTCTCCAGCGCTCCGACAAGAGGGCATTATTCCATAAATAAATCAAGTGGCAGTGATTTAGAGATGAAACAGAACTGGAGGGGGGAGCAACAGCTGCACACAGCATCTGGGGCGGGGGCAGAGAGGAGGATCCCGTGGCCCAGGGTGGCGTTGACAAAGTTGGCTGTGTCCCAGAAGGCGGCCAGGAGGGGCTTTTGGGTTCATTTGGCCTCGGTCTCCTCGTGAGTGGGGTGGGAAGGCTGAATCCATGGACTGGAGGGCAGGAAGGCTGGGCAGAGGGACATGGCTAGGATGGATCCAAGGGCTAGATCCAAACCATTCTGTGATTCTAACACATTTCAGAAGATATGAGGTGAAAGTTGTGCTTTTGGGGAGTCCAGGGAGCATTTGTGAGGAGATATGGGGTGAAAACTGCAGTTTTAGGGTGTTGATGAGGGGATTTAGGGTGAAAGTCACATTCTTGATGCATTTGTGAGGAGATTTCATGGAATCATGGAATGGTTTGGGTTGGAAGGGACCTCTAAGCCCATCCAGTTCCACCCCCTGCCACGGGCAGGGACACTCCCACTGGATCAGGGGGCTCCAAGCCCCATCCAACCTGGCCTTGAACACCGGCGGCGGTGGAACCGGGTGGGCTTTGAGGACGCTTCCAACCCAACTCATTCCAGGCCGCCCCTCGGGGAGCCCCCATCCCGCCCCTCGCTCGTTCCTCGCCCAGTCATCGCGTCCTTCCACGCCACAAAGCCGAGACCCCCTGGCCCCGTATCCCGCCAGCCTCTGCCCCACCGCGGCACTTCCCTTTCAGCCACCGCGGGCTGTGATTGGTGGCGTCGCCCCCGCCTCTCGCTTCTATTGGTCAGACCGAGGAAGGAGGCGTGGCCGGACATCGGCAGTGGTAATTGCTGGCACCGCCTCCTTCCCGCTCCCATTGGCCGAAGGGGGGGCGGAGCGTATCCAGGTGTCGCGGGCTATGATTGGTGTAGTACTCCCCCGCCTTCCGTTGCCATTGGTCGGGCGGAAAGAGTGGGTGTGGCTGAACCGGCGGGCTATGATTGGTGGATCGGGCTCCGCCTCCCGATCCCATTGGCCGGGCGGGGGACGCTGCTCGGCGAGGGCACGGGGTCGGCGGTCACCGGGAGGGACGCGATCGCGACGTAGGTGTGCGAAGCGTCTCTGTGCCCGCCCGCCGGATCCCCCTGCACCCCCGGGACCGGGGGTCTCCCTCCACCCGCTGGGACTACGGTCCCCGTGCGCCTCGGTCCCGGGATCGGAGTCCCCCTGCCCCCCCCCCCCCCCCAGTCTACAGGATCGGGGTCCCTGTGCCCCTCCCGGGTCCGGGGAAGCCCCTGCCCCCTCCTCGGGATCGGGAATCCCCCTGTCCCCCCTGGAATTGGGGTCCCTGTACCTCCCCTCCTGCTCTGGATTAGGGAGTCCCCCTGCACCCCCCCACGATCGAGCACTGTGGGATCAGGGTGTGTGAGTGGGATCCCTGGGGCCGGGTTGGGTGGAATCGGGGGGATCCCTGGGATCGGGGGGAGGAGAGGGTGATCCCTGGTCGGGGGGATCAGGGGGGATGGGCTTCTACAGAATCAGGGGTGTGCGGGCTCAGGGGAATCCCTAGGATCAGACTAGGGGGTCGGGGGATCCCCTGGATTCAGGACTGTGGAAGATCGGGAGGATCCAAGGGATTGGAGGGGGATCCCTGGAATCAGGATGGGAGGAGGGTTATCCCTGGGATATCCCAGGCTGTGTAGGGATCCCTGGGATCAGGCTTGGTGGATCCCTGAAAGGGGTTGGATGGGACCAAGTGGGGATCCTACACTCAGGGCTGTGTAGGATTAAGGAGTGGGAGGGGAATCCCCCTGGGCTCAGGCTGAGTGGGACTGGTATGTGTGTGGGTAACCTCTGGAATTTGTTGGATTCCCAGGATCAGGACTCTGTGGGATCGAGGGGGGATCCCCTAGGGATCCTAGCAGTGCAGGATTGGGGAATCCCACAGGGTTGGGGCTGTGTAGGATTGCAGGGATCCCCCAGGATCCAAGTTGTGTGGTATCTGGTGCTCTGCTCCTCATCTCTCCCCCGATCTGGCGTGCTGGGAAATCTCATCCCTCCCCAGATCCATCTGCTACCCTGGGAGGGTTTCTCTGCCCTGCTGGGGATCCAGTCTGTCCCAGGATCTCCTCTCCCCAACAGGGATCCACTGCCCCTAACCCTTTCCTTACCAGGCCCTGATCCCCGCTCCCTTCCCAGCCTGGCCCTCACTGGGATCCACTCTCCCTTCCCCAGTGCCCCCAAAGCTGGGATCTCTTCTCCCTGCTGGATCCCTCCTATGGGATGTGCCCCACTCCACCCTCCTCAGGGCCCTGGGCAGGATGTGGCCCTTCCCTTGCCTCAGCAATCTCCAGCTCCAGCCAAGGGATCCAGCACCCCGGGGTGGGTGTCCTGTGGGTGCTGGGATCCCCTCTGGGTGGGATCCTGAGGATCCTCTCCCCACAGG
The DNA here is from genome assembly GCA_033558185.1 of Dromococcyx pavoninus. Taxonomy (NCBI): domain Eukaryota; kingdom Metazoa; phylum Chordata; class Aves; order Cuculiformes; family Neomorphidae; genus Dromococcyx; species Dromococcyx pavoninus. Next base: position 8,817 of record JAUMJL010001756.1, read on the forward strand.
CCACGGATGCGCGTGCCAAGGGCCATGCGGCTGGTGCGGTTCCGGGGGGCCGGAAGTGCTGAGCCCCGCCTGGGGCTGGAGGAGGCGGCTGGGGGGGACCTGGTGGATCTGAGCGCGGCTGAGCCATCGCTGCCCCGCTCCATGCGCTCCTTCCTCGACACCGGCCCGAGCGGCCTGGCTGCTGCGCAGAGGTGGGTGACATCGGGGACATTGGTGACACCGGAGCAGAATCCATCCCCGGCGCTGAGCCCCACTGACCCCCCCCCAGGGCACTGGAGTCCGGGCAGCACCGGGTGCCGCGGGGAGCGGTGCAGATCTTGGCACCCATCGGAGACCCCGAGAAGGTGATCTGTGTGGGGCTCAACTACCGCGATCACTGCTTGGAGCAGGGGGCCAAGATCCCCAAGGAACCCATCATCTTCAGCAAGTTCCCCAGCGCCATCGCCGGCCCCTTCGACGACATCGTGCGCCCCGAGGAGAGCAGCGTCAGTGCTGGGACCCCCATCCCATCAGCATCTCCATCCTCATCCTGTCACTGTCCCCAATCCTGTCCCATTCCCATCCCATCCCTGTCCCCATCTCTGTCCTTGTGTCTGTCCCCATCTTCATCCCATCTCCATCTCTCTCTGTGTCCTCATCCACATTCCATCCCATCCCTGTCCCCAGTCTTGTCCCATTCCGTACCCAGTCCTATCCCATTCTTGTCCCCATCCTTATCCCAACCCTGTCTCCATCTCCATCCTTATCCCATCCTTGTCCCTGTCCCCACCCCATCTCCATCCTCATCCCATCCCTCTCCCCAATCCTGTCCCCCGCCATCCCCAGGGTGCAGCCCCTCCAGCCCCTTCATCTCCCTGCAGGAGGTGGATTGGGAGGTGGAGTTGGCCGCTGTCATCGGGAAGAAGGGACGACGCATTGAGGTATCCCCCACCCCCCCAAATCATTCCGGTGGGCTCTGTGTCCCCCTCCCCCTGAGTTAAGGAGGTCCCCACTGTCCCCTCCAGGAGTCGGCGGCGCTGGATCACGTCGTGGGGTTCACGGTGGCCAACGATGTCAGCGCGCGGGACTGGCAGCTGCGCAACGGGAGGCAGTGGCTGCTCGGGAAAACCTTCGACACCTTCTGTCCCCTCGGACCCGCCCTGGTCACCAGGGAGGCAGTGGCAGGTGGAAACGGATGGGATGGGGACAGGGATGGTGTGGAAGGGGATGGGACGGGAATGGGCACAGGGATAGGGAGGGGACGAGGATGGAGATGGGATGAGGAAGGGGATGGGGATGGGATGGGGATGGGAATAGGGATGAGAGGGTGCAGTGGGATGGGGACTTGGATGAGGACAGGGATGGGAGGGGGATTGGACAGGACGGGATGGGGATGGGACAGGGATTGGACAGGACGGGATGGGGACAGGGATGGGACGAGGATGGAGATGGGGATGAAGATAGGAATGGGATAGGGATGGGATGAGGATGGAGATAGGGACAGGGATAAGGAAAGGAAAGGGGTGAGGACAGGAAAGGGGTGAGGATGGAGATGAGGACAGGGATGAGGACAGGGACGGGATGAGGATGGAGATGGGGACAGGGACGGGATGAGGATGGAGATGGGGACAGGGATGAGGACAGGGACGGGATGAGGATGGAGATGGGGACAGGGACGGGATGAGGATGGAGATGGGGACAGGGACGAGGACAGGGACGGGATGAGGATGGAGATGGGGACAGGGACGGGATGAGGGTGGAGATGGGGACAGGGACGAGGACAGGGACGGGATGAGGATGGAGATGGGGACAGGGACGGGATGAGGATGGAGATGGGGACAGGGACGAGGACAGGGACGGGATGAGGATGGAGATGGGGACAGGGACGGGATGAGGATGGAGATGGGGACAGGGACGAGGACAGGGACGGGATGAGGATGGAGATGGGGACAGGGACGGGATGAGGGTGGAGATGGGGACAGGGACGAGGACAGGGACGGGATGAGGATGGAGATGGGGACAGGGACGAGGACAGGGACGGGATGAGGATGGAGATGGGGACAGGGACGGGATGAGGATGGAGATGGGGACAGGGACGAGGACAGGGACGGGATGAGGATGGAGATGGGGACAGGGACGAGGACAGGGACGGGATGAGGATGGAGATGGGGACAGGGACGGGATGAGGATGGAGATGGGGACAGGGACGAGGACAGGGACGGGATGAGGATGGAGATGGGGACAGGGACGGGATGAGGGTGGAGATGGGGACAGGGACGAGGACAGGGACGGGATGAGGATGGAGATGGGGACAGGGACGGGATGAGGATGGAGATGGGGACAGGGACGAGGACAGGGACGGGATGAGGATGGAGATGGGGACAGGGACGAGGACAGGGACGGGATGAGGATGGAGATGGGGACAGGGACGAGGACAGGGACGGGATGAGGATGGAGATGGGGACAGGGATGGGATGAGGATGGAGATGGGGACAGGGACGGGATGAGGATGGAGATGGGGACAGGGACGAGGACAGGGACGGGATGAGGATGGAGATGGGGACAGGGACGAGGACAGGGACGGGATGAGGATGGAGATGGGGACAGGGACGAGGACAGGGACGGGATGAGGATGGAGATGGGGACAGGGACAGGATAAGGATGGAGATGGGGACAGGGATGAGGACAGGGACGGGATGAGGATGGAGATGGGGACAGGGATGAGGACAGGGACGGGATGAGGATGGAGATGGGGACAGGGATGAGGAGATGGGGATAGGGATGAGATGGGGTGGAGTGGGATGGGGATTGGACAGGATGGGATGGGGACAGGGAGAGGATGGGGATCACACAGGACACGACAGGGATGGGATGGCTTACGCAGGAGTCAGCGGGCACTAAAGTTGCCCAGACTCATCTGTGTTTTTCCCAAGGAGGGGCTTCATGGCGCTGTCCCCACATCCCCTCTCCCTCTCCCCATGTCCCTGTGTCCCTGCAGACGTCCACAACCTGCGCATCCGCTGCAGCCTCAACGGGCAGCTGGTGCAGGACAGCAGCACCAACCAGCTCATCTTCCCACTGCCCAAACTCATCGCCTGGGTCTCCCGGTAGGCACGGGGTGGGGGGCACAGCTCCCCAGGGGTTGTGGAGGCCGTGGCTGATGCTTCCCATGTTCCCCCCCCCCCCCCCAGTTTCGTCACACTGGTCCCTGGGGATGTTTTGCTGACGGGAACCCCTGCTGGAGTGGGATTCTTTCGGAAACCTCCCATATTTCTTAAGGTGAGGGAAAAGGAGAGCTTGGAATAGGGGGGGGGGCTTGAAAATGGTGTTTTGGGGGGGCTCAAAATAGGGTCGGGGGACTCCAGAAGGTGTTGGGGCCTCAAACTTGGGTGGGTGGGTGCCTAAAAAAAGGGCGGGAGCTTGAAATAGGGTTGGGTGAGGGGCTTGAAATGGGGAGGCTGAAAAGGCGATTAAGGGGCTTGAAATAGGGTTGGGTGAGGGGCTTAGTATAGGGTGAGGGGCTTGAAATAGGGTTGGGAGACTCAAAAGGGGATTGAGGGGCTTGAAGTAGGGTTGGGGGGCTCAAAATAGAGTTGGGTGGAGGGCTCAGTATATGTTTGAGGGAACTTGAAATAGCACTGGGGCTCAGAATAGGGTTTGAGAGGGCTTGAACTAGAGTTTGGGGGCTTGAAATAGGGTTTGGCGGGCTCAAAATAGGTTTGGGGGGCTTGAAATGGTGTTGGGAATTCGAAATCTGGGGCTTGAAATAGCAATGGGGGCTCAAAATAGGGTTTGAGAGGCTGGAAATAGGGTTTTAGGGGGCGGAAAAGGGGTGGGGGGCTCAAAATAGGGGACTTGGAATAGGAGTGTGGGGCTCAAAATAGAGGTGGTGGCTCAGAAGAGGGTCGAGGGGGCTGGAAATAGGGGGTTTGGGGGCTCAGTGGGGCCATAAAAGCTGCCCAGTGTCTCCCTGTTCCCTGCAGAGTGGAGATGAGGTGCAGTGTGAGATCGAGGAGCTGGGCACCATCAGGAATAGGGTGGTGTGATGCCAGAGGTACCAAATCCCACCTGGATCCAGCTGCTTCCCTGCCCTGGCATTCAATAAATGCACGAGCCAGGTTTTTGCTCCCAGGTTTAATCAGTGAACTGGTGGATGAAGGCTTCCAGCTTCTTCCGGCTCGTGCTGGAGCAGAACATCTCGGAGAGATGGAGCAGGGATCCCTCAGAGCTTGGTGTCTCCTCCAATACCTGGAGAAGAGGGAAAAGAGGGTTTTGGGGGCAGGGGGCTGCTGGAGGCTGGGGGGTGCTCCCTGAGCACTCACTTACCCCCAAATCCTTGAAGGTCTGCAGAGAGCTGAGGGCCAGGCTCCTGGTGGGATGCACTGGAGGCAGAGAAATTCCCAATGAAATCCTCATCCCATCATCCAGGCACATATGCAGGATTTGGGGGGTGCTGAGCTCCAAAGCAGGGGGCTGAAAACCCTGTCCACCCCCCACCCTGACTCACCAAAACTGTCTCCCTCAGCCAGGAATTCCAGCAGTGCTTCCACAAAGGCTTCTTCTGGAATTGGGGAGAGAGGAGGGGGTCAAATCCTGGCTTGCGGTGGGGGAAAAACCAGCCCCGCTCTGATCTGGATGCGGATCCAAGGGAGCTTGGGCTGTGCTATGTTGCCCCAAAAGCCAAGCCGAGTGAGGCTGGGGTAGGTCCCACCCCAGGATGCGGGGGGGGCGGGGACAGAATTCCTACCGGGCTGGGGCCAGCGGGATCGCTCCAGGAAAGTCACGGCTCTGGCCCAGGTTCTGAGCAGGGGGCGCAGGAGGTGGCAGAGGAAGCGCAAGAAGCCGGGGGAGCCCTGGGGCTCGCGGAGCTGGCAGCAGGGAGAAGCCAGAGTTTGGGAAGAACATCCTCACCCCCCCAAAAAAGGGGGGAATGAGGGGGGGGGGGGGGGCTTGAAGTGGGGTTGAGAGGCTCAAAATAGGGTTGAGGAAGCTCAAAATCGGGCTGGGGGACTTGAAAGAGGGTTGGGGACTCAAAATAGGGAGGCACTAAAGAGGGCTGGGGGACTCGGGGGTTGGGGGGCTCAAAATATGAGGCTTGAAATAGGGTTGAGGGGCTCGAAATGGGGTTGAGAGGACTTGAAAGGGGGCTGGAGGGGGCCTTGAAAGAGGGGGCTTCGAAATAGGGTTGGGGAGCATCAAAATGAGGGGGGGGCTGAAGTAGGGTTGAGGAGGCTCAATATAAAGGGCTTTAAATAGGGTTGGGGGCTTGAAATAGGGGGGCTTTGAAATAGGGTTTGGGGGGCTCAAAATGAGGGGGAGGCTGAAGTAGGGTTGAGGAGGCTCAATATAAAGGGCTTTAAATAGGGTTGGGGGCTTGAAATAGGGGGGCTTTGAAATAGGGTTTGGGGGGCTCAAAATACGAGGCTTGAAATGGGGTTGGGGTGATCAAAATAGTCTTGGGGGTCGAAATGGGGTTGGAGAGCTCAAAAAAAGGGGCCTGAAATAAGGTTGGAAACCCCAAAATAAGGCTTTGGGGGACTTGAAATGGGGTTGGGGTAATCAAAATAGGGTTGGAGAGTATCAAAGCGGGGGGGGAGGGTTTAAAATGGGTTTGGGAGGCTTAAAACAAGGTTTGAGGGGGGGAAATCAAAACCAGGGTACCTTGAAGCAGCGTTTGGGGACCCTGTCCTCGCCGTCCCCGTCGCTGAAATCCATCCTGTCTGCAGCCCATTCCTTCCTCGAGGGCCCGGGAGTCAAATCACAGCCCCAGCACTTGGTGTCTGCCTGTGGGGATAAAGCAGGCGTGAGGATCTGTGGTTCCACCCCGGTTCCTCGTCCCCTTCCCAGTCACGAGCAGGGGACCCAGGCTGAGAGGGTCCTGGGGGGGGGGGGGTCAAATCCCACCTGCTCGGCTTCCAGCAGCCCACAGAGCAGGAGCTTGTCCAGGATGTCCTGGCTCTGCAGCTCGAGGGGTTGGCAGGGCTGTGGGACACGAGAGGAGCTGTGGGGCAGCCAGACACCCCGCAGGTGGTAGGGGCAGGGCCACCCGTGCCACCAGTCCCACCTGCAGCCCCAGCAGGGTTGGGGGCAACAGCCAGAGCAGCTCCAGGATCTTCTGCTGCAGCTCGTCGTGGCTTAGCACGACGCGCGAGGCTGCGGCCGTCGGGCCCAGGAAGGGCAGCATCTCCATCACCAAGGCATGGATGGCACAAGCTGCCAGGAGAGCGGTGTCACCGATGCCCCTGGCACTACCAATTCCACCCCTGGCATCACCAACTCTACCCCTGCCATCACCAATTCCCCTCTTCCTCCAGGAAGGGCAACATCTCCATGACCAAGGAGTTGATGGCACAGGTTGCTGGGAAAGTGTCACCAATGTCACCAACATGTCACCAATACCCCTGGCATCACTGATTCTGTCCCTGGCACCACTGATTCCACACTCAGCATCACCAGATTCCACCCAGGAAGGGCAGCATCTCCACCACCAAGGAGTCAAGGAGTTGATGGCACACGCTGCTGTGAAAGCGATGTCACCAATATCCCTGGCATCACCAATTCTACCCCGGGCATCCTCACCTCCCACGGCCTCGCTGCCGAAGACGGGCAGGATGGCAGCGCTGTGGTAACCCAGCTCCCTCAGAGCCTCCACCGAGTCCTTTGGGACCACCACGGCGTCACCAATGGGACAGAGGTGGTAGAGGGTGACACAGTCCTTGAGCAGGATGAGGCTGTGCTGCACCAGCACGTGGAGCCGCCCGGAGAAGCCCACATCGCGCTGGCGCAGCAGGATCTCCCCCAGCAACCAGGCAAAGTCTGCCATCAGCCGGGAGAAGAAGACACCCTGGAGGAAGAACAAGGATGAAGGAGGAGCTCCTTTTTCTGAAGAAGAAGACCCCTGAAAGCCTCCTTGTCTCACCTCCTGGTGCTTGTGCAGCAGCAGTGCCGAGGTGATTCCCACTGCTGTGATGGCGGAGCAGGCAACGCTGTCTGGAAGGGAGGGAGAGGGGTTTGTTGGCCATCAGGGTGTCAGCCCGAGCCCCTCTTCTCATGGTGGGAGAAGACAGCGGTGGTGGCACCCCTTGGGATATCCCCAAGCTGTTCCACTGCTCTCCATTTCCAGCCAGGCAGCACGGAGAGGGCATCTCAAAGCTGTTCACTGCCTTCTCACGAGGGAGGGAGGGGAAACAGGGGCTGAGCTCTGCTCTCTGGTGACCTTTGACAGGACCCGAGGGAATGGCAGGAAGATGCCAAGGGAGGGTTAGGTGGGACATCAGGAAAAGGTTCTTCCCCCAGCGGGTGGTGGAGCCCTGGAACAGCTCCCCAGGGAAGCAGTCCCAGCCTGACAATATTCCAGAAGCGTTTGGCCAAGGCCCTCAGCCCCACGGGGTGAATGTTGGGGTGTCCTGGACAGCAGTTGGACTGGATGGTCCTTGTGGATCCCTTCCCACTCAGGTCATTCTGTGATTCCACGATGATGGACCACATATGATGAATCTATGCAGGTGGCAGCACGGAGAGGCTGGCACGCACGGACAGACAGACAGGGGACAGACTCATGGCAACCCCACAGAGCCCTCACCGCACAGGGAGTGCAGCCCCAGCCTGGTCACCAGCATCTCCTCCTTCTCCTCCTCGGAGCTGGTGGCCACCACAGGGCCAGGACTTGGAATCACTGCCGCTTGGCCTCCCACTGGACTGGGGCTGGAGAAGACACGGTGGGAATGGGGTCAGGAGGAGCCACCGAGGCAGCTGCTGCTGCGAGGTGAGGCTCCTGCTCACCATGTGCCAAGGATGGCAGGAAGCAGCAGCTCCTCCAGAGACTCCTTGGTGCAGCTCGGCTGGGAGATGGTCCTGGCCGCAAACTCCTGGGAATGAGGAGAAACGAGGCCGTCGGTGCTCGGAGGCCTCGTCATCAACTTGGTCCCTCGGTCAGCAGGGCCTGCCAGAGCGGCCCCACTGCCCCAGCAACCCCCCAGCAGCCCCTAAAGGTGGGATCACCATGGAGAACACCACGCCCCCAGGGAACACCACATCCTCTGGAGAACCCTGGATCTCCTGGGGAAACACCGAATCCCCGAGAGAACACGCAATCCCCTGGGATACACTGGATCCCCCAGAGGACACCAGATCTCTCAGGGAACACCAGATCTCCCCAGAGAAGATCAGACTCCCCACGGAACACTGCATTTTCCAGAGAGGAATCCCCCAAGAGGACACCACATACCCTGGAGAACATCAGATCCCCGAGAGGACACTGCATGACCTAGAAAACACTTGATCCCCCAGAGAATATCAGATCTAGCTGGGAACACCAGATCCCCTGGAGAACATGAGATTCCCCAGAGAACACTGAATCTCACGGAGAAGACCAGATCTCCCTGGGAAACATTGCATCCCCCAGAGGACACCAGATTCCGTAGGGAACACCGGATCCCCTAGAGAACACAGGATCCCCCCCCCCCCAGTCCCCTCGGTCCCACCCCAGGGGTTGCTCAACCAGCACCCTCCTGGCACTGAGCCCTGCCAGGAGAGGACGGGTCCGGGCAGGAGCCCCAGGTGGAAGCCCCCGTCACCGTACCTGGAAGGAGAAGGGCTGGGCCAAGTCCACACGGGCGCAGCCAAGGTTGCAGCGCAGGGCTCGGCCCACGGCGCCGAGGCAGGAATGGAGGCCAAGGGGCCGAGCACCACGCTGGGAGGAGAAGAGAGGAGACAGAAGCGTTACCGGGGCGGGGGAGGCACGCAGAGGTGTGGCCGCTGCTCCCGCACCACTCACCGCATCTCGGAAGGCGCCGGGGACCACGTCGTACGCGATGCCCACGGGGACCAGGAGGACGTCAGGGACAGCGCGGTCCCGCACGGCTCCGAGCACCATCGCCACCCACTGCCGGGCAGTGGGGGAGAGGTGCTGGGTGGCAGAGGGCTCCTCCAGGAGGATGAGGAGGGGCTGGTGGCTCCTCAGCACCTCCTCGATGTACTGGGGGGGGGGGAGGGCGAGACGGGGGGGACACCGGTGGCACCCCAGGAGCTGCCGGCACCCATCGTGCAAGCCAAAAGGCTTTCGCCGAGGGCTTTTGGAGCAAGGAGGATGGTTCATCCTCCCCAGCACCCACGGGAAGCCGGGATGGGACCTACCGTGGCCACAACAGCCCCTGGGAGCTCTGTGTCTTGGTCACTCTGGCCCTGTTCCATCCCAGAGGGCAAGAAAATCCCTCCCAGGCGTCGGAGCAAAGCTCTGAGGAGGAAGAAGGCACCATGGGCACCCACCTCGCATGGGGCTGCCTCACCCCAGGTCTCCACTGCCCCGGTAAACCCCCAGCTGCCCCTAAAGGTAGGCTCAATGGATCCCCTTGGGGAACACTGGAATCCCTGCGGGATCCCAGATCCTCCAGGGAACACTGAGATTCCCTGCGGGACACCAGATCCTCTGGAGAAGACCGTATCTCTGTGGAGAACATCAGATCCCTTGGGGAACACCAGATCCTCTGGAGAAGACCAGATGCTCCAGAGCACACTGGATTCCCTGGAGGGAACCAGATCCTACAGAGAAGACCAGATCTCCCTGGAAGAACATCAGATCCCCTAGGGAAAACCATATTCCCCAGAGGACACTGTATTCCCTGAAGGACACCTGATCCTCTGGAGGACATCAGATCCTCCAAAGAAGACCTGATCTCCCCAGAGGACATCAGATCTCTTGAAGAACACCACATCCCCCAGAGAACACCGGATCCCCTGGAGGAACTGGAGCCTCCGTAAAGGACCAAATCCCCTCAGAGAACATCAGATCCCCCAGGGAACACCACATCCCCCTGAGGCCACAGGATCCCTGGAGGCTCAAGTACCCTAAGCTGGCATCTACCAGGCCTTACCTGAGGAGAGGGCTGCAGAGCTGGGCACCCAGCGCCACCCTGGGCACCCCCAGCCCCTGGGAGAAGAGGAGGAAGGAGAGGAGGAGCCCATCCAGCTGGGATTTATGAGTCGAGAGGAAAACCAGCGGCAGGTTGGACTGCAAGGGAAGAAGCCAGGGCTCAGCGCTCGCTGTGCACGCGGCGCGGGGCCATGCGCAGCTCACGGGGCTCTGTACCATCCTGCTGGCCCTCAGCACCATCTCCAGCTGCCCACGGTGGAGCTGAACGTTTAGGAAGAGGCGGTTCAGGAGCTTGAGCAGCGCCCAGTGGCACATCCTGTGGAAAAAAAAGGAGTCAGTGAGCAACCTGAAGGGGCCAAACTACCCTGGGGACCTGATTCTCTGCCTCAGTTTCCCCACCCGGGCTGTGTGAGCAAACTCGACTCGAAAATGTGGAGAAGGACTTGGGGTGCTGGGGATGAGAAGCTCAAAATGAGCTCCAGCGTGCGCTCACATCCCAGAAATCCCCCGTGTCCTTGGCTGCACCCAGAGCAGTGGGAACAGAGGGGAGAGAGGGGACTCTGCCCCTCTGCTCTGCTCTGGGGAGACCCCACCTGGAGCCCTGTGTCCAGTTCTGGAATCCCCAATATAAGGAGGAGATGGAGCTGTTGGGACGAGTCCAGAGGAGGCCACAGAGATGATCCAAGGGCTGGAGAACCTCTGCTATGAGGAGAGGCTGAAAGAGTTGGGGTTGTTCAGTCTGGAGAGGAGAAGGCTCTGGGGAGACCTTAGAGCAGCCTCCCAGGACTGAAAGGGGCTGCAGGAAAGCTTGGGAGGGGCTCTTGATCAGGGAGTGCAGGGACAGGGTGAGGGGGAAGAGTTTTGAGCTGAAAAAGGGAAAATTGAGATGAGATCTTGGGGAGAAATGTTTTGCTGTGAGGGTGGGGAGGCCCTGGCCCAGGTTGCCCAGAGCAGTGGTTCTGCCCCATCCCTGGAGGTGTTCAAGGCCAGGTTGGATGGGGCTTGGAGCCCCCTGATCCAGTGGGAGGTGTCCCTGCCCGTGGCAGGGAGGTTGGAACTGGATGTGCTTTGAGGTCCCTTCCAACCCAACCCATTCCATGGTTCTATGATCTCCCTTAAAGTGAACAAACAGCTTTATAATCGCTGAAGATGAAGCATTAAAGCTGGATGTGACAAGCCCACCCCCGTCTGCCCCAGCAACAAAAGTGAAGGCAATTACCCCTCCATCTCCCTGTCCTCCCCACGCGCTGTTTACGGGAAGGATCCTGAGTGCTTTTATTCCCTGGGTGATTTCTTCCCTTTAAATACTTCAGACTGCTCCGAGGGTTCTTTTATTACAGCTCTATCAGAGGAGCAATTAGGCTACAACACAACCTTTAATTGCCAATTTCTCAATGACAGGAGGGGGAAAAGAAAAAGGGAGGGGGAGAGAGAGAGAAAGAAAGAGAGAAAGGAAAAGTTCCCTTTCACTTTGCTTTGATTTCCACCCTCCCAGTGTTATTTTTCTCCCCTCCCTCCCTTCTCCACTCTGGTGTTGGATTCCAGTCCCTGGAAGGAACTGTGTGTGTGTGTGTGGGGGTGGAATAGCCCCCCCATGTGCATCTACCCTCCAATATGGGATCCACACACATCACCTTCTCCCCCAAAAAGGGGATCCACGCACATCTCTACCACCCAAAGCCCATCTGAAAGGGCTGAATCCATAAAAATTAAGAGTGCCAGAAACCTGGAGTGGAGCAGAGGGAGTGGGAACGTCCCAACCAGGATCTGAGATCCCTCCCAGAGGAGTTGGGAGATGCCCAGGATCCATCCACACCCACATCCCTGCCCGGAGTGGGAATGCAAACCTCAGCATGAGCAGGGACAGCGGGGCCTGGATCTCAGCCAGGATCTCCAGCACCTTCTCCTTCCAGCGCCGGTGGGATTCGTTGTCCCCTCTGGAGCCAAGGGATTGGCTGCTAGCGACATCCTGAACCCTGGAAGAGGGGATGGAGATGAGGTGGGAAGCCCAAGGGGGTTAAAAAGCATTACAGTAATTATAAGGTAATTAGCACTGATAATGAGTTAGGCTGTGGTTGCCCCACAAGGCCACCTCATCCACCTCATCCTTGGACACCAAGACTGGGAGAGCCTCATGGTGTCCTGGAGCAGAGCCCAGGGGTGGAAATGTTGGCCAGGGGGAGTGGCTGCAAATCCCATTCCTCAGGGTGGGATTTTGGGAAGCATTGAGGAGGAGCTGGAACTTTTCTTCCCACCAGGAGCAGACGAGAGCATCCCTCACTCCAAATGGGATCCCACAGGATTAAGGGACGAGGCTGCAGGACCCCAGGCCCTGCCGTGGGGGTGAAGGTGACCCCCAGGGAGCCCCTCAGACTGCTCCCAACTACCTCTTGCTGCGACAGATCCGTGCTGGGAGGTCTCTGGGAAGGTCAGCAGGAATTTTCCAGCCCCAGACAGCCAGGAAACCACAGACCCTTCGGACCAGCCAACCCCGGTACCTGGGCAGGGAGAGAGACAGCGACATCCCAGTTCTCCATGGCTTTTCCAGGGTGCTCAGCCTCCCTCAAACCAGCTGTTTGGAGGAACTGGAGATGTTTCTCCTCATTTTACAGCTAGGAAAAGGGAGGACAAGGCCACCCTGGTCCTAACAGCATCGGGAAGGAAGCCTGCAATCGCTAGGAACATGCAGGAGATGCCGCAAAGACCCCAAAATAGGGAATATTCCACATTCTCCTATTAAATCAGCACCCAAAAGGGATATAAGTGAGGAGTGAGATATTGCAGAGCACGTGGTGATCCAAGAAAAGGGCTGGAGGTGGCCAGAGAGAGACAGGGGGGCTTCAGACCTTCGTCTTTCCACTCACAATCCAAGCCACCCATCACGGGGCTCGTTTTAGCCACCCTGCAACCGCCAGTGGAGATGAATTATTCAGAGTTTGAAAGCTGGAGCTGGGATATTTCAGGCTGAATGGGGTATAATGATCCAATTTGGAAAAATACAGTGCAAAATTGCTAAGCCACCAGGGATTGCTCGGGAAAAAAGAAAAAGGGAGAGGAACTGAAGGAGCCCAGCACCTCCAGAATGAAAAAACATGAGGCATTTGGCAAGGAGAAGGCTCCAGGGCTCCATGTCAGCTCCTTGGATGGAGGGAAAGGCTGGGTGACAGCAGCTGGAGAGCCAGAGCCCGTGGGGAGAGCAGGAGGGGTTGGGGACTGGGATCCAGGCGTGCTCCGAGCGCCGCGTGCATGAGCTTTGTCCTTGTGCCGAAGCCAGAGGGAAGGAAAACACCCCCAGAGTTCCCCCCCCCCAGGGCACCACGACACCAAATTTGGGTTAAAAACACAAACAAGCCCAAATCCTTCACGCTGATGCTGCCTTCTCCCAGCCTGAACGTGACAGAAGCTGGAGGGACAGGCCAAGCCTTCTCCTCTTTGCTCTGCACTTGGAGATGCAGCTTCCAGCCTTTCAAAATAGATCTCACATTTGGATCTATTATATATGTAATATATATAAAACACCTTTTTGGACTAATTAGGGAGTAAAGGTGATGGAGAGGTGGCCCTGTGCTCCTGGCACAGAAAGGGAAGGGATTTCCACAGGGATTTGGTCAACAGGGAGAATAATAGCTGGGAACACAGTGGTTTGGCCAGTGTTCTCCAGCACAGGGCTCATCCTGTCCTCACCGCGTGTCCTCCTCTGTCACCTGGATGGCGTTGTGGAAGCTGAGAGAGGAGAGCTCCTTGTGGTAGAGATCATCCTGGGAGGAGAAAGTGGGATGAGCTTTCACATTAGGGGGAAAAGGCTTGGGCACACCAGACCCTCAAGCTGGGGTTGGTGCTGTTCATCAGCATCCCAGGATTCAGAGAGTCAGAGAACGGTTTGGTTAGGAAAGACCTTTGAGTCCAACCTTCCCTGTCCACTGCTAAACCAGATCCCTTTATCTGCCCAGCTTTTGAACACCTCCAGGGATGGGGACTCCACCCCCTCCCTGGGCAGCCTCTGCCAGGGCCTGAGAACCCTCTCAGTGAAGAAATCTTTCCCAATATCCAATCCAAACCTCCCCTCGTGCAACTTGAGGTCATTTCCCCTTCTTACTTGGGAGCAGAGCCCAGCACCCACCTCCCCACAGCCTCCTCTCAGGCAGTTGCAGACAGGGATGAGGTCTCCCCTCAGCCTCCTCTTCTCCAGGCTGAACAAGCCCAGGTCCCTCAGCCTCTCCTCTCAGCACTTGTTCTCCAGCCCCTTCCCCAGCTCCGCTCCCTTCTCTGGACGCGCTCCAGCCCCTCAAGGGCCTTCTTGGAGTGAGGGGCCCAGAACTGACCCCAGCACTCCAGGGGTGGCCTCCCCAGTGCCCAGGGCAGGGGCACAATCCCTGCCCTGCTCCTGCTGCCCACGCTGTGTCTGACACAGCCCAAGGTGCCATTGGCCCTCTTGCCCACCTGGGCCACTGCTGGCTCATGCTCAGCCCCTGCCAACCAACACCCCCAGCTCCTTCTCCCCCAGGCAGCTCTCCAGACACTCTGCCCCAAGCCTGGAGCTGCCTGGCCTTGATGTGTCCCAAGGGCAGGACTCGGCCCTTGGCCTTGTTGACCCTCATCCCGTTGGTCTCAGCCCATGGATCCAGATCCCTCTGCAGAGCCTCCCTTCCTTCCAGCAGATCCACACTCCCACCCAGCTTGGTGTCACCTCCAAAGTGAGGGAGCTCCCAGTGCTCTCACCCAGCTCTTTGGGGTGCAGCTCTGGCAGCAGCGCCCCCAAGGCGGGCGGCATTTGCCCAGGAACGGGATGAAGATTTCCACTTTCTGTCCCGAATCGCAGACCGAGACATTCATCTGTGGAGAAAGAAACAGGGTGGGGATGGCACAAACTCCACTTGTCCTAGGAATACCAAATCTTGGGAATGCTCCCCAAGAAGTGGGGAGAAGACCCTTTGCTGGGGAGGAATGGAGTGAATTTATCCGGGATCTGCAAAGGGGAGACTCCTGTTGGTGTTCCCACCCAAGGGGACCCTGCCCACCTCTCCACCGTTCCTGGATGGAGATGTGATGGGGGGGACACTCACCCCACTGCCCCCATGGACCCCATGGGAGGGGTCGCTCACCCCACACCACCCCAGGTTCCGGGGTGGCCTCCCTGACCCCCAGTCCCACTCCCACCAACTCGCTGCTCTGTCCCACCCCACTCCACCCCTGGGCAAACCCAACCCCATCATGGGGTCCTGATGCCATCACAGGTCCCACCACCCCATGGACATCAACCGCATCCCAGGTCCCCACCACGCTTGGGGACACTGGTTTCAGTGCCACCACACGAGGTTTCAGCCACATTCCTGGTCCCCACCACCTTTGGGACACCAGTCACAGTGCCACCACGAGGTCCCAGCCCCATTCCAGGTCTCCAACACCCTTGGGGACTGGTTCCAGTGCTACCATGAGATCCCAACCCCATCCCAGGTCCCCACTACCCTTGGGGACACTGGTCCCAGTCCCACCACGAGGTCCCAGCCCCATTCCATGTCACCACCATCCCACAGACAGCAGCCCCATCCCTATTCCAGGTCCCCACCACACTTGGGGATACTGGTCTCAGCCCCACCACGAGGTCCAAGCCCCATTCCAGGCCCCCACCACCCTTGGGCACACTGGTCCCAGTGCCACCACGAGGTTCCAGCCTCGTTCCACGTCCCCACCACTCTGGCCAAGGAAACTGGATGTCACTGGATGGAGATCCGATGGGTACAGCACCACGGGGATGCTCCAGAGGTGGGATCTGCACAGGGATGAGGCAGGTCCACCAAGTTCAGCTGGGAAGAGAGGAAAAGGGAGGGTCAGTGAGAGCCGGGGGGGGGGGGGGGGGCACATGAGGAGACCCCTGCAGCGAGGAGACCATTCCATAACTGGAGCTGTAGGGTGGGGACACCTGATGGGACCCACATGGTGTTGGGGGGGGTGCAAACACAAGCCCCTCTCCTCACTCCAGACGTGGGGAAGTGGATGGTTTCTAGCACAAAAAAAAAAAAAGAGGGAAAAAAGCCCAACTCAAAAACCAACAAAGCAAAACCCCTCGGGAAAGGACTGGATTCCGAGCTCCGTGTGGATGTGATTGAGTTCTCCCTCCCACACCTCCTCCCCCCGGCACGGAGATGCCAACCTGGACCCCAAACCCCTCAGCACTCGTGAAGGAACACGGATATTCCAACCCCCCCCAAACTGGCCAAAGCACCCCCGGAACGGGATGGGGGCTCCCGGAGGAACTGGGAGGGGTTACTGGGACCAGGGAACCCCACGGTGTGTGTGTGGGGGGGGGGGGGGGGGAGAACTCACCCCACAGATCTCACAAACCCCATGGGGAGGGGGGTCTCGCCCCACAGCTCCCTCCCCAGTCCCGCTCTCACCACCGCAGCGCCCGCCGCTCCGTCCCGCTCCGGCTCCGCCCCAGCACGGGGTCCTGGCGCCACGCCAGGGCACCGCCACACCCCCCCCACCCCCCCAGGACATCATCATCACCCTCAGACTAAATCCCAACCACCCCCCACCCGGGGACATCATCATCACCCTCAGACTAAATCCCAACCACCCCCCCGGGGACATCATCACCCTCAGACCACATCCCCACCACCCGGGGGGGGGGGGACAGCGCTCCCACCCCCCTGGTCCCCATCCTTGTCACCCCAGACCAGCAGGGAACCAGGAGAGGCCGAAGGGGTTGGATGTGTCTGAAAACACCCCCCAAAAAAGCACCTCTTTTTACCTGCCTCCCTGAGTGTTTGTTCTTAAAATCTGCCTGGAAGTGCAGCTGAGAGCTTTTATCCCTAATTGTCTTCTGGAGGGGAATGATAATGGAGGTAAAGAAAAGAGAAAAGGGGGAAATAAAAAAATTAAACAAGGATAAAAAGAGGGAAATAAAGAAAAGAGAAGAAAAAAAAGAGGGAGCGGGAATAAAGAGAAGAGAAAGGGGGAAAATGAAGGAAAGAGAAGGAAAAAAAGAGGGAGCGGGAATAAAGAAATGAGAAAGGGGGAAATAAATAAGAGAAGAAAAAGGAGGAAAGAAAAGATAAGAAAAGGGAAAATAAGGAAAAGATATGAAAAGGGGAAATAAAGAAGAAAAAGGGAAAATAGAGAAAAGAGAAGAAAAAGGGGGAAATAAAGAGGGGAGGGGAGGGGAGGGGAGGGGAGGAGAGGAGAGGGGAGGGGAGGGGAGGGGAGGGGAGAGGAGAGGAGAGGAGAGGAGAGGAGAGGAGAGGAGAGGAGAGGAGAGGAGAGGAGAGGAGAGGAGAGGAGAGGAGAGGAGAGGAGAGGAGAGGAGAGGAGAGGAGAGGAGAGGAGAGGAGAGGAGAGGAGAGGAGAGGAGAGGAGAGGGTAAAAATAAAGAAAACACAAGAAAAATGGGGGAATAAAGAAAAGAAGAAAAAATGGATGAAAAATAAAAGAGAAAAAGGGGGGAATAAAAATGAGAGAATGGGGGAAATAAAGAAAAGGGAAGGAAAAAAGGGGACTATAGAAAACATGAGAAAAAAACGTGAAAAAGGAAAAGAAGAACGAGAAAAAAAGAAGAAACAGAAGAAAAAAAGAGAAAATCCTTGTTTTTCTGGCTTTCCAGGACCCCCGCTACCAGCAAAGCCTCCTCCCCCTGTGCCCCACAAACCATCACCAAAATGGGACAATTTCAGGGAACTCAATGCATTTTTATTTTCAATTCCCCAACATTTTCGGGATGAAGCAGCTGCCATGGACCTGGATATGGAATCTTCCCTTCCGTGGCTGTTGCTGCTCTGCCATGAAACCCAACCCCAAAACCACTGCTTTCCCAGCTCTGGATTTTGAAATATTAGAGTAAGAATGTGCAGTTTTCCCCCTCTGAATAAATAATTTGCCCTCTCGACCTTCCTGCACTGGCAGAAGAGGCCAAATTCTGTCAAAATCCTAAAAATAAATGGCTTTAGCACTGTCATATTAGGAAAGTTCATCATATAATTAAACAGTGTTAAGTAAAAGCCCTGGAGCAGGCTGAGCCCTGGCCAGAACTCATCGCATCTGACGTCAGCAATTAATATTTCTGCTTAATTAGCTTCCCCTTCCTGCCACTAACGAGGGGAGGTCAATTATTCCAGTGGTGATAACCCTGAGGCTGGTGGGTCAGCAGCACTCTGGGAGGGGGAATATCCCCATTTTACCCCATTTTACCCCATGTTTACTACATTTTACCCCATACTTACTACATTTTACCCCATACTTACTACATTTTACCCCATACTTACTACATCTTACCCCATGTTTACTACATTTTACCCCATACTTACTACATTTTACCACATTTTATCCTATTTTTACCACATTTGATCATGTTTTACCCCATTTTTAACCCATTTTATCTCTTTTTTACCCAATTCAACCCTGTTTTTCCTCAAATTTACTCAATTTTATCCCATTTTCCAGCAAAAAACCCTCACTTTGCTTGAATTCCCACATCCCTTTTTTTTTTTTTTGCAGCAAACCTGGTTTGGGGGGGAAAAAAAAACCCTAAGGAATAACCATGGCAACCGTGCAGTGGTGTGTGTGGGATCGGTGGGGATGGTTGAGGGGTAGAGGGGGCAGTTGTGGGGGGGAGCAGGGGGAGATGAGGTCCCACATGGGCCCAGAGGACCATTCCAGCCCCACGGGACCGTGCCCAGGTCCCCAGCCCCGTAGGACCTTGGCACGGGAACCCCACCACCCCAACAAGACCACCCCACCCCACCCGTATCTCTCCTCCCCACGCCCGTGGGGTGCGGAGCGGCTGGCGCAGGCGCAGCCGAAGGGGGCAGCAGGACCGGCCGTGATGCCGGAGGCTGGGAAGGGGTCCAGTTGGATGCTGGGGCCGTACTGGCGGGGGTCCAGCTCGGCGTGCGCAGCCCCGGCCCCGTTCGCATGACCTCTCCCACCCCGAGCATCCTCTCAGCGCACTGGGACGGGGCCAAGGGCCGGGATTGCAGGAGGAGGGCGGCAGTGCTGGGAAAGGGCTTCCCAAAGCTCAGCTGGCTTTGGGGTGGAGGGAGGGGAAGTCCTGCAGTGGGACAGGGAGGTGGGGCACCACAGACTGGTGTGGAGCGTTGTGTACTGGTTTGGGACATTGTGTACTATTTTGGGTTACTGGTGTGAGTCACTGTGTGCTGGTGTGGGTCATTGTACACTGGTGTGATTTATTGGATACTGGTATGGGTCATTATGTGTTGATTATTGTATAATGGTGTGGGTTATTGTGTACTGGTGTGGGTCATTGTGTGCTGGTGTGGGTCAGTGTGTACTGGTGTGGGTCATTGTATACTGGTATAGGTCACCATATACTGGTGTGGGTCTCACAAACCACGATGGGCCAGCGTGGGTCACAGCACCCCAGCGTGGGTCACAGCACCCCAGCGTGGGTCATGGCACCCCAGTGGGGCTCAAAACCCACAACCCCCCCCCCCCCGTGCCCTCTCCCATGCCTCACCCACAGCACAACCCCATATGAGACCCCAGCAAATCCCCTTTCTCAGCCCCCCCACATTCCAGCTCTGGTCTCTATCCCCACGTGCCTTGGGTTGAACGACCCCAGGGTTGAAGGTGCAGCTGCTGAGGGTCATTTTGGGGGGTTATTTGGGGTGGGTTTGCTTAATTATAATTATTTATCCCTTCCCGGCCCGTCCAGACACCGTGTTCCCGCTCAGCCAGTGCACATTCCTCCCATCACGGACCATGGCTCCTGTCCCCAGTGGTCCCCAGGGATGGGGGGGGATGGACAAAAAGTGACCAAAAAAATGACATTTTTTTCTTATTACAAAATATCATTTATTGTTAAAAGGTCCCTGGGCAGGGGATGGGGGGCAGGAGACCGGGATGCCACCGGGTTTGGATACAACGTGGTGGAACCCCATCCCTGGTCTCCAGAAAAGGGAGCCATCATCACTTTTTGGGGCTTCAAATCCCCTTCCAAATTTATGGGTGGTGACCACAAGAGGAGGAGGAGGAAGGGGGTGTCCGGAGCCCCTCACCACAGTGTCGGGCTGCGGTGGTGACGGCAGAGGAGGCGCCGGAAAGCCTTGCGGAAGTCCTGGTTGAAGACTGTGTAGATGACGGGGTTGAGGGAGCTGTTGCAGTACCCGATCCAGAAGAAGAACTGGAAGATTCCATTGGGAACCTTGCAGTGCTGGGGGCAGAGCGCACCCAGGCTGTAGAGGAAGAAAAAAGGGAACCAGCAGAGGACAAAGACCCCAATGACCACAGCCAAGACGAAGGTGAAACGTTTCTCCCGGTTGACCTGAGTCTTCCTCCTCCAAGGGTTCAACGCTGGCGGCCGATGGGCCAAGACCACCCGCCCCGTCCCGGTGGCCAAGGTGTCCCTGGGGCGTCCCCTGGGCTGTGGGGACGGTGCTGCCCTGGCACTGGGTGACGTCAGGGGCTCCTCGGGGCTCAGCAGCGAGGTCCTGTCCACCAGTGGGGAGGTCCCCTGTGGGTCCGTGCTGGCCGGGGTGGGGGCGATGTTTGGTGGCACCGATCCTGGTGGTTTGGAGGTGGAGAGATGGGAGCGGTGGCGGCGTTTGGCGATCAGGTAGATGCGCAGGTAGACGAGTATCATGATGAGGCACGGGGCGAAGAAGGAGCCGACACTGGAGGAGAGGACGTACCAGGCCTCCTCGTTGAGCTTGCACTGCGGTCGTTCCCCTGCCGTTGCCTTCTTCTCCCCCTTGTAGACCAAGGGCGGGAGGGAGATGACGGCAGCGATGGTCCAGACGATGAAGATGCTGCACTTGATGCGCCGCGGCGTCCTCTTGGCGTTGTACTCGATGGCGCAGCTGACGGACCAGTAGCGGTCCAGGCTGATGGCGCAGAGGTGGACGATGGAGGAGGTGCAGAAGAGCACATCCAGCGCCAGGTAGATCTCACACCACGTCTTCTCGAAGTACCAGTAGCCCAACAGCTCGTTGGCCAAGGAGAAGGGGATGATGAGGGTGGCCACCAAGATGTCGGCGGCCGCCAAGGACACCAAGAAGAGGTTTTGGGGTGCCCGCAGCGAGCGGCTGCTCAGCACGGCCATGATCACCAGCACGTTGCCGGTGATGGTGAAGAGCACCAGGAAGGTGATGGCGGTGGCGATGGCGGCGGTGGCTTGCATCGAGTACCCGCGCTCGGGGCCCTCCATGGTCCCACTGGCCGTGGGGTCCAGCTGCGGGTGCTCAGTGCTGCCCCGGGGTGCTGGGGGACACGGTGGTGGGGTGCTGGGGGACGCTGGTGGCCCCTGCCATGCTGCCTGTGGTCCCTGCTGCTGCCGGTACACGGGGGCTGTGCTGCTGCGCCTCTGCCTGCAGCCAACCCCTGCTGCCCGCACCCTGCCTGCACTCCGAGTCCCCTACCCACCCCCTGAGCACCCTGCCCGCACCCCTTCTCGCACCCTTGAGCCCCCTGCCCACACCCTGATTCCTTTCCCCCTGAGTCCCTTGCCCACAACCCTACCTGCACCCCGATTTCCCCTGCCTGCACCCTGCCCTCGCCTCTGCCTGCACCCCTGCCTGCACCCTGCCCGCACCTCTGTCCGCTCCCGGAGTCCTCTTTCTGCATCCCAGTTCCCCCTGCCCTCACCTCTAATTCCACTGTTTGCGTCCTTGATTCCCCTCCCCGCACCCTGATTTCCCTGCCCGCAGCCGATTCCCCTGCTTTCACCCCTTCGTGCACCCCTGTTCCCCTGCCCACACCCCGTGTCTCCCGCCTGCACCTCTGCGTGAACCCCTCATTCCCCTGCCTGCACCCCTTCCCGCACCCTTGATTCCTCTACCCGCACCCCTTCCCGCACCCTTGATTCCCCTACCCGCACCCCTGCATCCCCCTGCCTGCACCCCGATTTTCCCTGCTCTCTCCCCCGCCTGCACCCCTGCCCGCACTCCTGTCATTCCCTACCCGCACCTTCCCCGCACCCCTGAGTCCCGTGCCCGCACCCCTATAAATCCCCTGCCCGCACCCTACCTGGCGTCTCCAGTGCCGGTCCCGGTTCCCGTCCCGGTGCCGCTGGGCTCTGCGCTGCCCGGCGCCGCCCCCGCGGGTTTTTAAAGGAGAGGGGGCTGAGCCACCGCCCGCGGGGTGGAACCGGGCGGCACCGAAGGGAACGCGGGGCCGGGATCCGCTCTGGGTTCCGCTTCTTCCCCGCTGAGCTCTGCATCCCCCTGGTGCCCGCATCCGTTCCCGGTACCCGCATCCCCCCAGTGCCTGCATCCCTCCCTGGGACCCGCATCCCACCTTGGCACCCACATCCCCCTGGTACCCGCATCCCCCTCAGGCCTCTGCCTCCCTGTCCAGTACCCACATCTCTCGCTTCCTGTCCCATGTCCTCCCTCAGCACCCTCGTTCCTTCTCCAGCACCAATATCCCTCCCTCCCTGGTGCCCACATCCCCCTCCAGGCCCCCCACATTCCTCCCCTGGCACCTGCATCCCCTCTCTGGTACCCACATTCTTCCCTCCCTCAGCATCCACCTTCCTCCTCCAGCATCCCTATCCCTTTCCTGGCACCCCCCTCCTTCCCTTCTTCCCACCCCAGTACCCCCATCCTTCCGTCCCTGGTACCCACATCCTCCCCAGCACCCATATCCTTTCCTCAGTACCCTCATCCTCTCTCCAGCACCCACCTCCCTCCCTCCTTGGAACTCCCTTCCTTACCTCCTCTCCCCTCTCCTGCACCCCTTCCCTGGTACCCAGGGAGGTGGCAGGGCTGGAACAGACCAGCCCAGACTCCCTCTTCCCATCCCAGAGCGCAGACCCCGGTCCCCTCATCCTCCCAATTCCCCCTCAAGGTGTTTTTCTTCCCCTCCCCTCCTCCTCCTCCCACACCTCCCAAGAGTTTATGCAAGAATTCAGCACGAGGAGAGAAAAAACACCAGTACCAGGTGCCTTTTTTCCCCCATTTACTGTGTTTTTTTTCCACCAGGGAAGCATTTTCCAGACCTGTTGCCACGAAGGCGATTGCCTTTTTGGGAGAGGGCACCAGGAGCCATTAGGGCCGTTGGGCACCACTCCACTCTATCCTCATTTTTCCTGTTCAGACCTTTTCTCTCCCACCCTGGGAATTCTCCCCTTCTTTGAGGGATGAGGAGGCTCTTGGAGCATCTCAAGCCCCTGCTGGGAGCAGGCATGGAACAGCTGTTACTGCTCCCAGCTCATTCCCAGGCTTCACTTGCAGCTGTGGCTGTCATTTGGATTCTGGAAAGGGGGAAACTGAGGCACAGAGGGCTGGGAAAGGAGGGAGCATGGTGGGATTCAGCCCCTCAGCCTCCAGGAACCTGCAAGCCAAAGTCCTGTCTCCCCTGGAACAAGAGGTTTTCCTCAAACCAAGCAGATGCAGTGACTGGGAGGGATTTTTCCTCCCCTTCTCAGCACTGTCCCACTCCAGAGCAGAATCAGAGCCTGGTTTCTCTCCTCTGGAGCAGCTTTCCTGCTGCTGAGCCCTGAACTGGGCTCCCAGATGCCAAGGAGACCCCACTTTGCCCCTTCCCTGTGTTCACCCACGGATTCCACCATCAACACTAAACCAAATCCGGGGGGGGTTAAACCCTTCTGGCTGCTGCCAGAGCTGAGATGGATTCAAGAGCCCTGGCCTCACGCTCTGGCTCCACCGGCAGCATCACTAAACTCTCCTGCTGGAGGTAAAGACGGATTCAGGACAGACAGAATGGATAATCCCAGCCTGAGGCTGGTGGCTCATAAACCCCCATGGCTCTGCCACCTTTTCCACTTTTGCTCTGGGACATTTCTGCCTGGAGAGGGTCAAATCCTGCAGCTCACTCTTGGATGCTGACACCACATCAGGACACTCACAGGGTGAGAGGGGAAAGGAGCAGGCTTCCCTTTTTGGGAATCGAGGGCAAAAATCTACCCTGGAAAGGGTAAAAATCCACCTTGGAGGGGGCAAAAATCCACCTTAGATGGTGTTCCAAGCTCCCAACCAGCCTCAACAAAAGCTTGGACCCTTCTCAGGGCACTTCCCACTGCTCTGCATCCACCACCTCGATCCGCTCGGCTCTTCCCTGAGCCTGCATCCAGCCATCCATGGAGAAAAGAGAGCAGAGCTCCCTGTGGCTCAGATCAGCCGGGCTTCTCCTTCCAGCTCAACCTGGGGGTCACAGATGCCCGTGAAGGCGATTTCCTCGCCGGCCCGGCCGCTCCCGATGGATGCGAAGGGAAGGGACGGGTGCTGACGGCCATCGGCCACGGGGCTCCGGCTCACGTAGGCCTCCAGGGATTTCAGGAGCTGCTTTGGTTTCTTCTTGGTGGAGAACTCCAGCTCTGGGGAGGGATGAGAGAAAATTGTGAGGACAGAGCGAGGTCCGGAGGGCGTCGGGGCCGCAGCGCGCTCCAGGGCGAGGTTTTGACCCACGTGTGGTGTTCACGGTGTTCCCTTGGGATTGGGCACACAAAGCTCCTCGTGCCACACTGAGCTCCCTGGAGATCCCCTCGGGAGGGAAAGCCTGGGAAGAGCGGATCGAAGCAGGGCCTGGTTTAAGTGAGAGCCATTAGCGCAGCGCAGGCTCCTCTGGAGTAAATAACGCCAGCGGCTCCTCCAGTGCCAGGAAGAGCTCAGCAGCTCAGCTCCCATCCGCGCTGCCAACTCCACTGGCACAACCACACCTTGGGATGCGAGCAGGGAACAGCCCCATCCATCACCCACCGGGACACAGCACCCCCCGGGAGCTCCCATGGGCGCAATCCATGGGGAAAACACCCCCTCAGAGACTCGGATAACTGCAGGGGTTGAAAATGCCAGGGTAAAGGTTAAAAGGTTGGGCCCTGCTGGGGTTTAAGTCCCTTGGGATTGGGCTCTGTAGGCCACAGAGGTGCTGAGAGCATCAGGTTTGGCCTCTAGGCCTTGGGTTGTTTTTCTTGGATGGGGAAGGAGGGAAAAGGCGCCCTCCAGGAGGCAAAAGGCGCCCTCCAGGAGGCAAAAGGCGCCCTCCAGGAGAAGACGGGATGGGGAAGGAGAGGAAACGCACCCTTGAGGAGGCAAAAGGGGACAGGGAGGGAGGCAAAACACACCCTTGAGGAGAAAATGGGATGGGGAAGGAGAGGAAACGCACCCTTGAGGACGAAGCCGCTGTCAGCAATGGTCTTGTGCTGCCATTTCCAGAGGCAGTAGAGCTGCAGGAAGGCCGCTGCGTAGAGGTCGTTCAGCACAGCAATGACCTGCTGCCGGCGGTTGCATTCCCTGGAAGGGGCAGAGAGGGGGCTCAGCTGAGGGAGCTGCCATCCCTGCAGCCAGGGCAGCAGCTGGGAAGAGACTCTGCTCAATGGAAACCAGCACCTGATGCTGTCTGAGACCACCAAACCGCCCACCCAGCCCGGTTACGGAGTTGCTGGGTGCTCCAGACCTCACCTGGAGAGACATTCCTCCCTCAGGGCCTGGATGACAAGGCGGGTGATGTTCACAGACATGAGGCAGAAGGGGAAATTCTGCAAGAAAATGAGTGTTACCACTGCCCACCTGGGCAAATCCTCCTCACACACCGCCTGGACAACAACTCCAGCCTTTTCAAACTGTATTTCTGCACCTCCAAACCCATGGGATGGTGGAGATCCAGGTAGCAGGATAATAATATTACTGATCCACGCTTAGGTGGATGCCATGGTCAGGCCAAGCTTACATCTAGGCTTACACCCAACCATATCTGACACCAAACTGCCACATTTCAGGAGACAGGCTCCACTCAATCCTATTTTCACCTCTCTGTCCACTTCTCTGGCCTTTATAACCTGCACAAGTTCATCTCACAGGAGCAAAGCTCTGCTCTCCACCAGGACGCTCATTCCCAGAACATAAACAACACCTGGAGTTTGGCTCCAGGCTCTGCACGGAGTGTGCTGCAAGCAAGGAAGATTAAACAGCCAAAATAAACCAAGCTCTCATCAAGAAGAGAAGGATTTGTGCTTCCCTTTTCCTAAGTGCTGGGAATAAATGGGCAGGATTCACTGCAGGGAGGAAGTGAAGGAGGTGGAAGGACGTGCCTGGGTTTCATGCTGGGATAGCTTAAAAATCTCCAGAGCCAGAGGAAGCATCCGGGCATCCATGACAAAGTAGAGCAACTGCATCAAGCCCAGCATTCCCGTCCCTCGCAGGTCAGTCCTGGGATCTGCACCTGGAAGGGTGGGAGAGCCCAGTTAAGTGAGAGATGGTATGCTCAGGTCACCTCCCTGCTTCCACAGGCTGTTTGTACCCTGTTTCAAGGGCAGAGGAGCCCCAGGAATCACATCCCGAGGGAAAGCTCTCAGGGAATTCCCCTAACTGGAGCCCAATGGGTGCTGCAGCCTCTTTCAGGCAGGCACTAAGAAGCCCTTGCTCTCCCACCTATCATGGAATCATTAATCATCCAGTCCAACCCCACTGTGCTGACCAAACCACGTCCTGAAGTGCCATGGCCACAGGTTCTTTGAACCCCTCTAGGGATGGAGGCTCCACACCTCTTTCAGAAAAGAAATCCTTCCTAATATATAATCTAAACCTCACCTGGTGCAACTTGAGGCCATTTCCCCTCGTCCTAACCTTTGTTACTTGGGAGCAGAGCCCAGCACCCACCTCCCCACAGCCTCCTCTCAGGCAGTTGCAGACAGGGATGAGGTCTCCCCTCAGCCTCCTCTTCTCCAGGCTGAACAAGCCCAGGTCCCTCAGCCTCTCCTCTCAGCACTTGTTCTCCAGCCCCTTCCCCAGCTCCGCTCCCTTCTCTGGACGCGCTCCAGCCCCTCAAGGGCCTTCTTGGAGTGAGGGGCCCAGAACTGACCCCAGGATTCACTGTGCAGCCTCACCATGGATCCAACCTATCCAGGTCCCTCTGCAGATCCTTCCAGCCCTCAGGCAGATCGATACTTGCACCCTATTTGATGTCATCTCCAAACTCACCGATCGATCCCCTCATCCAGATCATGGATAAAGATATTAAACAAGACTGGCCCCAACACTGAGCTCTGGGGACACCACTTGTGACCGGCTGCCAATGGGATTTAGGTTCTTTGACCACAGCTCTCTGGGCTCGCCCATCCAGCCAGTGAAGAGGACGCCTGTCCAAGCCATGAGCTGCCAAATCCTCTAGGAGATGGTGGCAAAGGCTTTACTGAAATCGAGCTAGAAAACACCCACTGCCTTTCCCTCATCCCACACTCTCTCCAGGAACACGAAGCTCTGTTCACCTCAGGGCTGGTAAATCATAGAATCATAATGGTTTGGGTTAGAAGGGACCTCAAAGCCCACCCAGTCGCATCCCTGCCATGGGCAGTGACACCTCCCACTGGATGAGGGGGCTTTGAGCCCCATCCAATCTGGCCTTGAACACCTCCAGGGATGGGGCAGCCACCACTGCTCTGGGCAACCTGGGCCAGGGCCTCCCCACCCTCATCCTAAAGAATTTCTTCCCAATGTCTAATCTAAATCTCCCCCCTTCCAGTTTAAAGCTCATCCCATCACTACAATCAACATTTATATCCAGCTGGAAGTGCGTCAAGAGGGAGCAGGGGGAGCTGCTCTGCTCCTGTTGAGTGCTTTAGACTGCATTAAAACTTGGTTGATTTAACACATGAGTCAACCAGCCCAGAACTCCAGCGAGGCTGATGGGGCCGGCGTTAATTGTGCTGTTGTCCTGACCGTGGCCTTAGTGACAGAGCCCTGACCTATTCTGCACTAACAAACCAGGCAACGGCAGAGATCGTTGCTAATGAAGAGCATTAATGGCCTGGGCAACACCAACAACTGTGGGACCAGGGATTGGGGTTATCCAGATGTTGTATGGACGTAGCAGCTGGCTACAGCCATGACAGGTCAGCTACAAAACCAGGGTGCAGCGTTGGACCAGCTCAGCGGAGTATCTTTATCCATGATCCACTGGGGAAAGGTCTGGAGGACAAATCTTGTGGAGGGAACTGCAATAGGATGAGAGGAAACCGTCTCAGGCTGTGCTAGGGCAGGTTTAGATTGGATATTGGGAAAAATTCCTTCCCTGAGAGGGCTGGAAGCACTGGAAGAGGCTGCCCAGGGAAGTGGTGGAGTCACCATGCCTGGAGGGATTTAAAAGCCACGTGGATGTGGTGCTTGTGGACAGGGTTTAGGGATGGATTTGGCAGTGCTGGGTTTATGTTTGGACTCGGTCATCTGAAAGGTCTTTCCCAACTTAAACGATCCCGGGAAACGGCTGTGGGGAGGGAGAGGGAATGAGCAGCAAACCCTCTGCGCCGCCTCTGGGTTCCACCTCCGGAGGAGGGAACGGGACCCGTGCGCCCTCTCTCGGCAAAGGTTACCCCGGAGCTCTCTCCCTCTGCCCTACCTTGGAAGCCGAGCTCTTCCCAGTGTGTCCCGTAGCGTGGGCAGCCCAGGCGGGAGCGGGTCAGCTTCTTGTAAATGGTCTGCAGGATCCGCATGTGCACTCGCTCGTTATCATCCAAACCACCTGCAGGAGAGAAAACACCAGTCAGCACCTGAAAACAGCCCACGGCACCTAAATCTGGCCCTTGGGCACCTAAAAACCAGCCCCTCCGTGCCTAAAAACAGACACTCAGTGCACAAAACCAACACTCCGGCACCTAAAAACTACCCCCCGTACCTAAAACAGCCCCTGGCACCCAAAAAATACTCTCCCCATGCCTAAAAACAGCCCCTGGCACCCAAAAATGCTCCTCCGTAGCTAAAAACAGCCCCTGGTGCCGCAAAAATGCCCCTCCTGTACCCCAAAACAGCCCCTGGCACCCAAAAATGCCCCTCCTGTACCCAAAACCAGCCCCTGGCACCCAAAAATTCTCCCTGTTACCTAAAAACAGACCCTGCCACCCCAAAAATGCTCCACCTGTACCTAAAAACAGCCCCTGGCGCCCCAAAGATGCTCCCCTCGTACCTAAAAACAGCCCCTGGCACCCAAAAATGTTCCTCCTGTACCCCAAAACAGCCCCTGGCGCCCCAAAGATGCTCCCTGTTACCTAAAAACAGCCCCTGGCACCCAAAAATGCCCCTCCTGTACCCCAAAACAGCCCCTGGCGCCCCAAAGATGCTCCCCTCGTACCTAAAAACAGCCCCTGGCACCCAAAAATGTTCCTCCTGTACCCCAAAACAGCCCCTGGCGCCCCAAAGATGCTCCCTGTTACCTAAAAACAGCCCCTGGCACCCAAAAATGCCCCTCCTGTACCCCAAAACAGCCCCTGGCACCCAAAATGCTCCCTGTTACCTAAAAACAGCCCCTGGCACCTAAAAAACAGCCCCTCTGTGCCTAAAAATGGAAAGCCAGTGCCTAAAAAAGGACCCTCAGTGCCCAAAACCAACACTGCGGCACCTAAAAAATACCCCTGGTATCTAAAAGCAGCCCTTGGCACCCAAAACCAGTCCCTGGCACTCAAAAAATGCCCCCTGCTGCCTAGAAATGGCCCCTGGCGCCTAGAAATCAGAACCCTGACACTAAAAAAATGCCCCTTGATGCCTGAAAACGGCTCCTGGCACCTAAAAAATGCTCGAAAGTATCTAAAAACAGCCCCTGGCACCCCAAAAATGCTCCCCCCGTACTTAAAAACAGCCCCCAGCGCCTAAAAAATGCCTCTGGCACCTATAAACAGCCCCCCTGGCACCCAAAACCAGCCCTTGGCACCGCTGCTCCAGTGGCCCTGTGTGCTTTGGGGAGAAAGAATTCAGCAGCAGCTGCAGGGTAAAGCCAAAGTCCAGCTGGGAATGAAAACCCGCAGCTGGGAATGGCTCTGGGCAACAAGGAGAACATCCCGGCTGTGTTTCTCCTGCTGAAGGGGAGAAGAGAAGGAGAAAAAAGCCTCCTTGGTGCAAGAAGACAAATGATGCAGCTTCAGAGAGTACGAGCACGGGGGCAGCAAATGATTCGGGCACCAGAGTCACAGAATGATTGGAGTTGGAAGGGATCCACAAGGATCATCCAGTCCATCTCCAATCCTTACACAGGACACTCCCAACATTCACACCGTGGGGCTGAGGGCATCGGCCAAATGCTTCTGGAATGCTGGCAGAGTGGGTGCTGGGGCTGCTTCCCTGGGGAGCTGTTCCAGTGCTCCATCGCCTGCTGGGGGAAGAACCTCTTCCCAATGTCCAATCCAACCCTCCCCTGGCACAGCTTCCTGCCATTCCCTATCCCAGGTCACCAGAGAGCAGAGCTCAGCCCCTGTTTCCCCTCCCTCCCTTGGCAGAAGGCAGCTCTGAGATCCCCTCTCAGGCTCCTCTTCTCCAGCTGAACAGACCAAGGCACTTCAGCCTCTCCTCACACACTGCCCCTCCAGACCCTTCCCCACCTTTGTGCCCTCCTCTGGACTCTCTCCAGTAGTTTGATGTCCTTTTTATCCCGTGGTGCCCAAACTGTCCCCAGTGCTCGAGGTGGGGCCTCCCCAGTGCAGAGCAGAGCAGGACAATCCCCTCCCTCTCCCGGCTGGCGATGCCGTGCTGGATGCCCCCCAGGGCACGGTTGCCCCCTTGGCCGCCAGGGCTCACTGTTGGTCCATGGTCAACTTGGCATCAACCAGAACCCCCAGGTCCCTCTCCCCAGGGCTGCTCTCCAACCTCTCACACCTCAGGCTGTCCGTGTGTCCAGGGTTGCTGTGTCCCAGGTGCAGAACCTGGCACTTGCCTGTGTTAAATTCCATGCTGGTGGCGATTGTCCAGCTCTCCAATCTGTCCAGATCCCTCTGCAGGGCCTCTTTGATACCAGGAGTGTCGACGGCTCCCCTGAGTTTTGTGTCATCAGCAAACTCTGTCAATAAACCTTCAAGCCCTTCATCCAGGTCATTTATGAAGATCTTGAAGATCCCTGTGGGACCCCACTCATGACTGGGCACCAGCCTGATGTAACTCCATTCACTGACTCTTTTGGGCCCAACCCACCAGCCAACTGTGCACCACGTGAGGTTCTGCTGCCGAAGGGAAGCCCAGGCAAGGTGTCTCCATGTGCAATCCACTGTGGGACACTCAGGAACGACACCCGGCACACCAAGGATTCACCTCTGGTTTGTTTTGGTCATAGAATGAGGAGGAGGAAGGGCAGTGGTGCCATGGCAAGGGGTACACAAGGCACAGCTATTGTGGCAGGATGGAACTGCTGTTTGCAGATGACACCAAGCTGGGTGGGAGTGTGGATGTGCTGGAAGGAAGGGAGGCTCTGCAGAGGGATCTGGCCAGGCTGGATCCATGGGCTGAGACCAACGGGATGAGGGTCAACAAGGCCAAGGGCCGAGTCCTGCCCTTGGGACACATCAAGGCCAGGCAGCTCCAGGCTTGGGGCAGAGTGTCTGGAGAGCTGCCTGGGGGAGAAGGAGCTGGGGGTGTTGGTTGGCAGGGGCTGAGCATGAGCCAGCAGTGGCCCAGGTGGCCAAGAGGGCCAATGGCACCTTGGGCTGTGTCAGACACAGCGTGGGCAGCAGGAGCAGGGCAGGGATTGTGCCCCTGCCCTGGGCACTGGGGAGGCCACCCCTGGAGTGCTGGGGTCAGTTCTGGGCCCCTCACTCCAAGAAGGCCCTTGAGGGGCTGGAGCGCGTCCAGAGAAGGGAGCGGAGCTGGGGAAGGGGCTGGAGAACAAGTGCTGAGAGGAGAGGCTGAGGGACCTGGGCTTGTTCAGCCTGGAGAAGAGGAGGCTGAGGGGAGACCTCATCCCTGTCTGCAACTGCCTGAGAGGAGGCTGTGGGGAGGTGGGTGCTGGGCTCTGCTCCCAAGTGACCGGTGATGGGACGAGAGGAAATGGCCTCAAGTTGCACCAGGGGAGGTTCAGATTGGATATCAGGAAGAATTTCTTTACCGAAAGGGTTCTCAGGCCCTGGCAGAGGCTGCCCAGGGAGGGGGTGGAGTCCCCATCCCTGGAGGTGTTTAAAAAACAGGTGGATGGGTTTTTGAAGGACAGGGTTTAGCAAAGGATGGGTGCAGCTGGACTCGATCTCAAAGGTCTTTTCCAACCGCAAGGTTCTACGATTCTATGACAGGGATCAGGAGAGCCTTTACTGCCACCTAAAAGTGAGGATGGCACAGCAGGGAGCAAAGGAGATTGAGAAGTTTGGGACAAGGAGCTGCCTGCAGAGCACCTTCCCTCCACCAAGACCCCTTGTAGTGTTCCCCAAGGAAAACCAGTGGGAATACTCACACTGTGCCATGGCCAGCGCCAGCTCCCGCTCTCCCTGCAGCTGCGGCTGGAGCCGGGGAGGCCCGAAGAGGAAGTGAAGCAGAGCAGCCAGGCCTTGCCTGGGCACTGTTGCCTGCACGTGCTTCTGCAGAGGAGAAAACACAGAGAGAAATGCTTCAGGCTGAGCAAGAAATGCTCCAGGCTGAGCCCTCGGGGAATGGGGCAGGAGGAAAACATGGGGAAAGTGGGAGGGATGGGAGTGTGGGAAAAGCCAAGAAAGAGGGGAAGGAGGGGAGCTTCTCCGGCCACATTCCCCACTCCTACTTACTAAAACTACCCCTGAGAGAGGGCGAGAGCGCGGGGCCCTGCCCGTACCCTGCACTCGGAGAGGTCGGCTGTCTGGAAGTACTGCAGCGCTTCGTTGAAGGAGATCAGGGCTGAGGCTCCGGCCGACGTCACCCCCAGCCCTGTGAGGAGGCAGAGGACGGGGTTAATCCTGCCTGCACCCCACCCCAGTTTCCCAGCACCGAAATGAGCTCCCACCTCATGCCAGAGTGGCTGTTCTGGCACGAGGAGTTCGCTCCCAGCTTCGCCGGTGCCCAAATGAGCTCCTGCATCATCCCAGAGCGGCTGTTCCAGTGCAGGGAGCGCATTCCCAGAGCTCATACCAGTGCTAAAACACGCTCCTGCCCCATCCCAGAGCAGTCGTTGCAGCACAAGGAGCTCGCTCCCAGCTTCTGGCACAGCAGGAGGGTGAAGATTTGGGGAGGCAGGGGAAGGCAGAGAGTCTCCCATCCTGTCCTCTCCCTCTTCCTCCCCGCAGAAATGCCCCCAGCAATGCACCCACCCACCCCTTCCCTCGGGGATCCAGGCCCCTTCCCTAGCCCCAAGGTTTCCCATCCCACTCTGTAACAACCCCCGTTATCCCAGTCCAACTGTACCTGACTGGATCTCTTCCACAGCCTCCCATTCCTCCTGGGCTCGCCGCAGCTCCTCGCTGAGCTCTGTCAAAGAAAAGGCACTGAGTGGGTCAGGATCAGCTGGCAAACTCCCTTCCCTCAGCCCTGCTCAGGACATCCCAGAGCAGGATTTCCCCCTTCCCTGTGGAAAAACCCCAGCTGGAGTCCCCTGAGGAGCTGCGAGGAGTGGGACACAGTGAGGCGAAGGCTTTGCCAACCCAGAGACAGATGGATTTGCCTGTGAGCCCAGCACTGGGCTCCTTGGGCTCCATTCCAGCTTCCCAGGTGTCTTCCTCACCATGAAGCAATGAGCAAAATGGGAAGGAGGGAGAGGAAAAGCTTACCAGCACCATGGAGCTGCCCTGCGCCCTGCACCAGCGCCTGCAGGAGGCCATTCTGCCCCAGAGATGAGATCTGAGCGGGGATGCGGAGAGACAAAAATCATCACCCACTGCAACAGACCCTGAAAAACAACCACTCCCCAGGGAGGCAGCCCTAAACCCCTGAGCTTTTCCCTCTCAGCGAACCAAACCCATCCTCTGCTCACCGAGGGCCGTGCCAGGTGGCTGGAAGGGTGGGAGACCAGCTCAGACCCCTTTGGGTGCATTTGCAACCCATTATCAGCTCAGGTGATGGAAAGATCACTCCAAAAGCTCATTTTGGACCCCAAAAAGTCATTTTTAATGGATGTAAATGGAGAAACGAAGTCATATTGGGGGGATAGGGTGTCTGACACTGAGGGGCAGGGCTTGGGCCTGACACATACAGGGGGCAACTTGCCAGGTGAGGGGAATTGTTGCTGCTCCTCAGGCCGTTCCAAGCCCCCGGCGCCTCTGCTCATGCCCTGTGGGGAAGAAGGTGGTCTCTCCCCTGGGCAAGAGGCACGGCAGAGCCTCAGATGGTAGGGCTGGGTCACCCCGGGGGGTGACAGTCACCCCCAGCCCCTCAGAGATCCCCTGGCATCACAGCAACCTCCCAGGGACCTCCCAGCCCTTCCCCCACTGCCCCTCAGGGACTCCTCATGCAAATCCCCCGCCCCCCAGAGACTCCCTGTGCCTCTCAGGTGCCCCTCAGAACCCCTCAGGCCCCTCACAGACCCTCAGAGGCCCCCCAAAGCCCCTCCTGCCCTTTAGGGACCCCACAGCCCTTCCCCTCTGCCCCTCAAGGACTTCTCGGAGGCCTCTCCTACCCCCCAGAGACCACCCAGTCTCTCCCAGTCCCTCAGGGACCTCCCAGCCCTTCCCTCCTGCCCTTCAGGGACCCCTCAAGTCCCCCTCTACGCCTCAGAGCGTTCCTGTGCCCCTCAGAGCTCCCCTCCCGCTCAGAGACCTCTCTAAGCCTCCCCTGCTACTCAGGCACTTCCCCCTCTGCCCTCAGAGACCCTCCAGTGCCCCTCAGAGACCCCTCCACACACACTCAGTGCCCCCCGCCACCTCTCAGAGCCTTTCTGTGTCCCTCAGAGTCCCTGCAGCCCTTCCATCCCCTGCCCCTCACGGACACCTTCGGGAACTCCCAGCCCCTCAGAGGCATTCCTGCTCCTCAGGGACCCCTCAGACACCACCCTGCCCCCCGTCGCCAGCCCCTCAGAGACCTCCCCAACCCCTCAGGAACACTACAGGGACCCCCCAGCACTTTCACCCTCGACCCTCAGGGACTTCCCAGTCCTTCTCCCTCAGCCCCTCAGTGACTCCTCCTGCCTCTCAGAGACCCTCAAGTCTTTCTCCCTCAGTCCCTCAGGAACACTACAGGGATTTCTCAGCACTCCCCCCCGAACCCCCCCCATCCCTTCAGGAAACTCTCAGCACTCCTCCCCCTCCCCTCTTGACCTTCAGAGACACCCCCAGCCCCTCAGGGACACCTTAGGGAACTCCCAGCCCGCAGAGCCTCCTCAAGGACCCCCCCCAGCCCTCCCCCCTCCTCAAGGACCCCCCCCCCCCCCCAGCCCTCCCCCCTCCTCAAGGAGACACCCCCCCCCCAGCCCTCCCCCCTCCTCTCACGCAGGCCTCACCGCCCCTCCCAACGCAGGCCCCAAGCCGCGCCTTCCCGCTCCTCCCACCTCCGCAACCGCGGTTCCCGGTCCCCCCGCCTGCTGCCCCGGTTCTGGGTTCCCTCAGCCGCCCCGTGTTCCCCGGGGCCGCCCTTTGCTTTCCCGCGCCCACCGGAAGCACCGCCAGGGCCTCCCGCCCCCGCCCGCCGTGTCCACAATGCGCATGCGCGGTCGCGGGGCACGCCGGGAGTTGCAGTCTTTGCAACCTCCCTTTCCATATTAAGGACTACAACACCCAGAATGCACAGCGCGACCAACCGGAAGCTCTTGTCTTGGCAACGCACTGTACTACAACACCCACAATGCACCGCGTGGGGCAAGCGGACGGCGGCGCGGTAGGGTCACGCCACGCGGATCGCGGACGCCCGACGGGACACACGGGTGCAGCACCATGGGGCTGTGGGTGCTGCTCTTCATCGCTCTCCTCCTCCTCCTCGTCCTCGTCCTCGGGCGGGTCCTGCGCGGCGCGGGCGGCGGCCCCAACCCCTTCGCTACCGATGCCCGGCGCCCGCCCGCCCCGCTGGTCACCGACAAGGCTGTGCGCAGGACCGTGCTCAAGACAGGTAGGGGACCCGGGGTCGGCACCGCGGGGAGGACGGCATCCATGGGGGGCATGAACCCCCGGCATAGCATCACTCCTCGGGGTGGCATCGCCCCCCGAGCATGGCATCACTCCTTGGGCGCACCATGACCCCTCTCCCCAGGGTGGCATCACCCTCCCAGCATGGCATCTCCCCCTGGGGTGGCATTTACCCCCTGAGTGGCATCACCCAGGGAAGTGGAATCATCCCCCAGTGCAGCATCTCCCCTTGGGATGGCATCCCCCCCCTGTAGTAGTGGGACCCCCCCCCGAGGTGGCATCACCCCCCGAGGGTTGGCATCACCCCCAGCGTGATATCACCTCCTGGCACAGCCTCCCCCCCGGGCCACCATATCCACTGCCAGCTCATCATTCCCTCCTCAGCAGCACCATCACCCCTCAAGGTTTTGGGGTGTCCCTCTGGGTACCAAACACCCCCTCAGGGATTGTCCCATCCCACCACTAACGATGTCTCCCCTGTGACCCCCCAGTTTTCTCAGCAGATAAAGTCCCTGCGGGGCTGGATGCCATCGTGGTGGGCAGCGGCGTGGGGGGGCTGGCTGCGGCAGCGCTGCTGGCAAAGGCGGGCAAGCGGGTGCTGGTGCTGGAACAGCATGGGAAGCTGGGGGGCTGCTGCCACACCTTCAGTGAGAGGGGCTTCGAGTTCGACACCGGTACGGAACTGGGGGGGCCCCAAAGTTACCCTGGGCTCGTGGGGTGGGGTGGAGATCAGCCTCAGGGTTGGGGGGGTGTCTGTGGTAGGATTAACATCCATGGTGGGAATCGCATTCTTGGTGGGAATCGCATCCGTGGTGGGAATTTCATCCGTGGTGGCAATTGCATCCATGGTGGGCATCGCATCTATGGTGGGAATTGCACCCCGGGGGACCCAGCACGGGCGTTCCCAGCACCACCCTGGTTGCACAAGCACATTTTCTGCATGGGCACCCTGACATTGCACACCTTCCCTTGCCCAAAATCCTCCTCAGAAGGACGGGGTGCTGCCAGGAACCCCAAATCTTGATGGAATTCCCCAGCTCAGCCTCTATAGAACAGGGTTGTTCAGCCTGGAGAGGAGAAGGCTCTGGGGAGACCTTAGAGCAGCCTCCCAGGACTGAAAGGGGCTCCAGGAAAGCTGGGGAAGGGCTCTTGATCAGGGAGGGCAGGGATAGAATGAGGGGGAAGGGTTTCAGCTGAAAGAGGGGAGATTGAGATGAGATCTTGGGGAGAAATGTTTTGCTGTGAGGGTGGGGAGGTCCTGGCCCAGGTTGCCCAGAGCAGTGGTTCTGCCCCATCCCTGGAGGTATTCAAGGCCAGGTTGGATGGGACTTGGAGCCCCTGATCCAGTGGGAGGTGTCCCTACCCAGGGGGTGGAACTGGTTGGATTTTGAGATCCCTTCCAACCCAAACCATTCCATGATTCCATGATATTTGAGATCCCTTCCAAACCAAATCATTCCACAATTCCATGACTCTATGACCTCCCTGTGCAGGGAATGCCATCTCAGGGCACACCTTCCAGAAAGACAAAGTTCAGCTCTGGATGTCCCTCGAGCTGCACTGGATTAATTATTTACAGCAATGTGGAAAGAAAAAAACATCAATGTGTACCAAAATTCCCAAAAGCTGCTTAAAAACACAACAACGAGGGCTTGGTTTTCCCTTCAACCCAAGTTGGGCATTTCTCAGCTTTTCCCTTTCTCCTCCATGCGGAGCTACTGGGGTTGGGGAATAAGAAGAAGGTCCTGTGCAACCCAAAAGTGTAAGAAATGATTAAAACCTCCCACAGTAACCCCAAAACTCCATCTTCCAGGTATCCACTACGTGGGGCAGATGCAGGAGGGCTCCAGTGTCCGGTTCCTGATGGATCAGCTGACAGAGGGGCAGCTGGAGTGGGCTCAGCTGCCAACTGTCTGTGACACTGTGGTTTTGGGGGAACCTGGTCATGGCAAGATGTTCCCCATCTATTCTGGGGAGCAGGAATATTTCCGAGGGCTGAAGAAGCAGTTTCCTGGGGAAGAGGCTGCGATCGATGAGTTTGAGAAGTTGGTGAAGGTAGAGGAGCTCCGGCTTCTCCACGGGGAAGGGATGGGGTGGGGTTTTGGGGGCTCTGGTTGAAATTCCCCTCCTGTCACAACACCCAGAGTTTGGGGAATGGTAGAGAGTAACGGTGTTGCACAGCCTGAGCCCCATAACATCAAGAATCTACCTTTTCTGCCCCAAAAATTTGGTGTCACACCCGGAGTTTTAACATCTCCTGGGATGTGGTGGGACCCCTGTGAGCCCCACAATCCCCCTCCCTGAGCGCCACGGGGTGATGCTTCAGGTCCTTGCAGTCAGCAGAGTGACCACCATCATTAAGGAAATGGTGCTAAATTAGCATTAATTAATTAACTTATTGATTTATTCACTAATTTATGCTTTGAAACCACCACCTCTGCTGCAGGGGAGGGATTTTTGGGTGCTCCCCTTGCCCACAGCTCCCCAGGTTGCGACATTTAAGGGACGCGGTCACCTCTCCACAAAATAAGCAGGAAAATGAAGGGGAAAAAGAGGCTTTGGAGGGTCTTTGGAGCCCACCCCGGGGTTGTCCCCACCACCAGCCTCCCCGCAGAGCTCTCGCCGGGGGACTGTGTTGCTGGTTGTGTTGAAGATGATCCCGCGGGCGCTGGCCGTGCTGCTGAGCCGCTCGGGGCTGCTCTCCTCGGTCAGCCCCTTCTGCCGGTTGGCGTCGCACAGCCTGAAGGAGGTGGTGGATGGTCTCACCAGCAACCAGGAGCTCAGGGCTGTCTTCAGCTACATCTTCCCCGCCTATGGTAGGTAGCCAGGAGGCTCTGGGCACGTGGAGGTGAAGTCAAACCCTTTAGAAAAGCAAAAATAAAAGCCCCAAGAAAACCCTCTGGCAGCATCCTCGCCCCCAGGCCACCTGCTGGTTGTCCCAGTGTCCCTGGTGCCTCCACAACCTCCATGAAGGGAGGGGGTTCTGCCCCTCTGCTCTGCTCTGGGGAGACCCCACCTGGAGCCCTGTGTCCCAGCTCTGCAGTCCCCAAGGTAAGGACAACTTGGAGCTGTTGGAACAGGTCCAGAGGAGGCCACGGAGATGATCCAAGGGCTGGAGCACCTCCTGCATGAGGACAGGCTGAGAGAGTTGGGGTTGTTCAGCCTGGAGAGGAGAAGGCTCTGGGGAGACCTTAGAGCAGCCTCCCAGGACTGAAAGGGGCTCCAGGAAAGCTGGGGAGGGGCTCTTGATCAGGGATGGGATGAGGGGAACAGTTTTGAGCTGTAAGAGGGGAGATTGAGATGAGATCTTGGGGAGAAATGTTTTGCTGTGAGGGTGGGGAGGCCCTGGCCCAGGTTGCCCAGAGCAGTGGTGGCTGCCCCATCCCTGGAGGTGTTCAAGGCCAGGTTGGATGGGGCTTGGAGCCCCCTGATCCAGTGGGAGGTGTCCCTGCCCATGGCAGGGGGTGGGACTGGATGGGCTTTGAGGTCCCTTCCAACCCAATCCATTCTATGGTTCGATGATCCTTCAGCTTCACGGCGTGGAAACACCCGTGTCCATCCGTCCTTACGGCACCACGACCAACCAAGGACAGGGCATTTCTCATCCTAAAAACGTTAGGAAAAGCTACAAAACCATGATTTGGCACAAATTGGGCACCACAGAGTCACAGAATTACCTGAGTTGGAAGGGACCCACAAGGATCATCCAGTCCAACTCTTGTCCCTGCTCAGGACAACCCCAACATTCACCCCGTGGGGCTGATGGCCAAATGCTGCTGGAATATTGTCAGGCTGTGACTGCTTCCCGTGCTCCACCACCCTCTGGGGGAAGAACCTTCTCCTGATGTCCAACCTAACCCTGTCCTGAAGAACCTTCTCCTCATATCCATCCTTACCCTGTCCTGAAGAACTTTTCCTAGTGTCCAACCTAACCCTGTCCTGAAGAACCTTCTCCTCATATCCATCCTTACCCTGTCCTGAAGAACCTTTTCTTGATGTCCAACCTAACTCTCTCCTGAAGAACCTTCTCCTGATGTCCAACCTAACCCTGTCCTGAAGAACGTTCTCCTCATATCCATCCTTACCCTGTCCTGAAGAACCTTTTCCTGATGTCCAACCTAACCCTGTCCTGAAGAACCTTTTCCTGATGTCCAACCTAACCCTGTCGTGAAGAACCTTCTCCTCACATCCATCCTTACCCTGTCCCGAAGAACCTTTTCCTGATGTCCAACCTAACCCTCTCCTGAAGAACCTTTTCCTGATGTCCAACCTAACCCTCTCCTGAAGAATCTTTTCCTGATGTCCAACCTAACCCTGTCCTGAAGAACCTTCTCCTCACATCCATCCTTACCCTGTCCTGAAGAACCTTTTCCTGATGTCCAACCTAACCCTCTCCTGAAGAACCTTCTCCTGATGTCCAACCTAACCCTCCCCTGGCACATCTTCCTGCCACTCCTGCAACTCACCTTACGCTGCCCCTTTTTTCCCAGGCGTGGTCCCCTCCAAGGCCAGCTTCTCCATGCACAGCATCCTGGTGAACCACTTCCTCCACGGCGCGTGGTACCCCAAAGGCGGCGCCGGCGAAATCGCCTTCCACACCATTCCTGTTATCCGGAAAGCTGGAGGCAACGTCTTGGGAAAGGCACCGGTGGAGAGAATACTCCTGGACTCCCAGGGCAGAGCCTGCGGTGAGCGGTGGCACGGGATAGGCTTCTTCTCCCCATGCTTTTAACCGGAACCGTTCCTCCCATCCCAGCCTTTCTCTTCCAGGTGTGAGCGTCAAGAAAGGTGAAGATGTGGTAAACGTCTTCGCTCCTGTTGTCATTTCTGATGCTGGGATCTTCAACACCTATGAACGGCTCCTGCCAGCAGCAGCGCGGGCGTTGCCAGGTAAAACATGGCAGTGTTGGGTTTCCTGGGGGGGTTGATCCCCTTCCAAGCCACGTCCATCGGAGAGCGGCTTCTTTAGCTCTTAGACATCAGCAAAACTCAGGTCTCACAGCGGTGGCCGCGCGTTTCTCCCCGGGGTTTCCAGTCTAACCCAAATTAGTTTGCCAAATTGGCCATACAGTTGGCAAATCCCTGGTTCAACTCTCGGTTTGCCTAAAAAAACACAGTGTGGTGCCCCAAAACTTGGGAAAGTTGGTGAGATATCCACTCAAAGTTGAGTTTGGCACCACCACAGAATCTCCTGGCTGCTCTGGAAGGGACTTGGTTGCGTAGAAGATGGCGTGGTTGAGTAGAAGATGGCGTGGTTGGGTGTGATGGGGGCATGGTTGAGTAGAAGATGGCGTGGTTGGGTGGGAAGGGGTCATGGTTGGGTGTGATGGGGGCATGGTTGGGTGGGAAGGGGTCATGGTTGGCTGGGATGGGGTCATGGTTGGCTGGGATGGGGTCATGATTGGGTGGGATGGGGTCATGGTTGGCTGGGATGGGGTCATGGTTGGCTGGGATGGGGTCATGGTTGGGTGTGATGGGGTCATGGTTGGGTGGGATGGAGTCATGTTTGGGTGTGATGGGGTCATGTTTGGGTGTGATGGGGTCATGGTTGGGTGGGATGGAGTCATGTTTGGGTGTGAAGGGATCATGGTTGGGTGTGATGGGGTCATGCTTGGGTGGGATGGGGTCATGGTTGGGTGGGATGGGGTCATGATTGGGTGGGATGGGGAATGGTTGGGTGTGATGGGGTCATGGTTGGGTGTGAAGGGATCATGGTTGGGTGTGAAGGGATCATGGTTGGGTGTGATGGGGTCATGGTTGGGTGGGATGGGGTCATGGTTGGGTGTGATGGGGTCATGGTTGGCTGGGATGGGGTCGTGGTTGGCTGGGATGGAGTCATGGTTGGGTGGGATGGGGTCATGGTTGAGTGTCATGGGGTCATGGTTGAGTGTCATGGGGTCATGGTTGGGTGTGATGGGGTCATGGTTGGGTGGGATGGGGTCATGGTTGGGTGTGATGGGGTCGTGGTTGGCTGGGATGGGGTCGTGGTTGGCTGGGATGGAGTCATGGTTGGGTGGGATGGGGAATGGTTGGGTGGGATGGGGTCATGGTTGGGTGGGAAGGGGTCATGGTTGGGTGGGATGGGGTCATGGTTGGGTGGGATGGGGTCATGGTTGGGTGGGAAGGGATCATGGTTGGGTGGGATGGGGTCATGGTTGGGTGGGAAGGGGTCATGGTTGGGTGGGATGGGGTCATGGTTGGGTGTGATGGGGTCGTGGTTGGCTGGGATGGGGTCATGGTTGGGTGGGATGGAGTCATGTTTGGGTGTGATGGGGTCATGGTTGGGTGGGAAGGGGTCATGGTTGGGTGGGAAGGGGTCATGGTTGGGTGGGATGGGGTCATGGTTGGGTGGGATGGGGTCATGGTTGGGTGTGAAGGGATCATGGTTGGGTGTGATGGGGTCATGGTTGGGTGGGATGGGGTCATGATTGGGTGGGATGGGGTCATGGTTGGGTGTGATGGGGTCATGGTTGGGTGGGAAGGGGTCATGATTGGGTGGGATGGGGTCATGGTTGGGTGGGATGGGGTCATGGTTGGGTGTGAAGGGATCATGGTTGGGTGTGATGGGGTCATGGTTGGGTGGGATGGGGTCATGGTTGGGTGGGAAGGGGTCATGGTTGGGTGGGATGGGGTCATGGTTGGGTGTGATGGGGTCGTGGTTGGCTGGGATGGGGTCATGGTTGGGTGGGATGGAGTCATGTTTGGGTGTGATGGGGTCATGTTTGGGTGTGATGGGGTCATGGTTGGGTGTGATGGGGTCATGTTTGGGTGTGATGGGGTCATGGTTGGGTGGGAAGGGGTCATGGTTGGGTGGGAAGGGGTCATGGTTGGGTGGGATGGGGTCATGGTTGGGTGGGAAGGGGAATGGTTGGGTGGGATGGGGAATGGTTGGGTGGAAGGGGCACGGTTGGGTGGAAGGGGCATGGTTGGTTGGAACAGAGCATTGGTTGGGGGAGAAGGGGCATGGTTGGGGGGAAAGGGCACGTTTGGATGGAAAGGGGCATGGTTGGGTGAAAGCAGCCATGGTTGGATGAAAGGGGCTCAGTTGGGTGGGAAGGGGCACCGTTGAGTGGGAGCTTTCTGTGCGTAAGGTCCTGATCTGCACCCGTTCCACGTTGCAGAGCAGGAGCACATCTGAATCCAAGAAACCTATCAAATACAGCTAAAGCTGAAGCCAAGGGTACCCCAAAGCATCCCAACACCACTGCCTTCCTCCCAGTTTGCAGGAGGTTCCATCCCACCCCTTGAGCTGGGGGATGTTCTGAGATAAATGTGTTTTAAAAGCCAACATGGGAGCAACGTAGCCAAGAGTGGGGCTTCTTCTAGGAGAAACCCCTTCTCCATAGCCGAGGAGGCCAGGAAGTACCCATTTTCCCCTTCTTCCCTCCCCACCAGAGATCCAGTCTCAGCTCCGCGTGGCGACGCACGGGGAAGGGGGTTTCACCGTCTTCGTGGGGCTTAACGGCTCGAGGGAAGAGCTGGGGCTGGAGCCCATCAACTACTTCATGTACCCAGGAAACAACCTGGATGCAATGTAGGTCTGGCTCCACCTTTGATGCACTTCCTTAAGCCTGAGGAGATGAATTCCTGGGTGGTGACTCAGAAAATGCCCTTGGCAGGTCCTCCCTGTGTGAGGATTCATCCAGAACAGGAATTCAGGGCGAGGTTCTCACCAAAACCCACCTCAATCTCTCTGCAGAGTCAATCAGTACCTGGCTTCTTCCAGAGAAGAAGCTGCCAAGAACATCCCGCTGCTGTTTATCACCTGCCCCTCAGCCAAGGACCCCACCTGGGAAATGAGGCACCCAGGTAAAGGCTGAAGCCCAACCACAGTGGGTCTTGTTGGGTTTTGGTG
Source organism: Dromococcyx pavoninus (assembly GCA_033558185.1). Lineage (NCBI taxonomy): Eukaryota > Metazoa > Chordata > Aves > Cuculiformes > Neomorphidae > Dromococcyx > Dromococcyx pavoninus. Next base: position 52,191 of record JAUMJL010001756.1, read on the forward strand.
AGTGCAAACGAGGAGTTTCTCCTCAAACAGGTGTGGTCAAAGCTGCTGGGCAGGTTGCTCATGGGAAGTGGTCTTCAAGATAGCTGGATGAAACCTGTGGGACCACAAAGACCTGGGGATGTCCCAAATGTTTGCGTGGTTGGGTTTGTGGCAGTGAAACGGTGGCCTCAAGGTGGGCAGAGGGACCCCAACCTCATCCTGCTGCAGGTAAATCCACGCTGGCCATCGTGTCCTTCGCCAAGTACGAGTGGTTTGAGGAGTGGAAGGACAAGCAGGTCAAGAAGCGGGGAGATGATTATGAGGAGCTGAAGAAGATCTTTGTGGACACGGTCATGCAGGCTGTCTTCAAGCTCTACCCTCGCATCGAGGACAGGGTGAGGAAACCTGGGGTTCCTGAGTCCTCCAGCTTCACTCCTAGCTCCTGCCTACCCAGCCCCATCCTGCAAATGTAGGAGTTGGGTCTGTGTGAGGTCCATCTGGGCAGCACAGCCCATTGCCACCACCTCCTGACCACGCATGGTGGGGGAGATGATGCTCCTCCAGTTCCATTGTGGGACCAAATTTGGCCAGAATCACCACCCAAGGGTCTGCAAGCAAACCTGTCCCAGCCCCTGTCCCAAGAAAACAGCTTCCTGGAGCGCAAGAAGACCCCTCACACCATCACAGACCACGTTGTTCCCTTGTCCCCCCACCAGATCGAGTACATCTCCGGAGGGACACCCCTCACCAACCAGCACTACATCGCCAGCCCCAAGGGGGAGATGTACGGCATGGACCACGGCATCGCCCGCATGCAGGCCGAAGCCATCGCCACCGTCAGGGCACAGACGGCCATCCCCAGCCTCTACCTGACAGGTACCAGGGGCCACCAGCCAGACACTGTGTTCTGGGATGGGGGCATCTCCAGGGACAGGGGGTATGGGGGGAAAACCTTCGGTCCGACCATGAAATAGAATCATAGAATGATCTGGTTAGAAAAGACCCCTGAGATCATAAAGTCCAACCGTCCCGTGTCCCTGAGGAACTCATCTGCCTGTCTTTTAAACACCTCCAGGGATGGGGACTCCACCCCCTCCCTGGGCAGCCTCTGCCAGGGCCTGGGAACCCTTTTGGTAAAGAAATCCTTCCCAATATCCAATCTGACCCTGCCCTGGTGCAACTTGAGGTCATTTCCCCTTCTTACTTGGGAGCAGAGCCCAGCACCCACCTCCCCACAGCCTCCTTTCAGGCAGTTGCAGACAGGGATGAGGTCTCCCCTCAGCCTCCTCTTCTCCAGGCTGAACAAGCCCAGGTCCCTCAGCCTCTCCTCTCAGCACTTGTTCTCCAGCCCCTTCCCCAGCTCCGCTCCCTTCTCTGGACGCGCTCCAGCCCCTCAAGGGCCTTCTTGGAGTGAGGGGCCCAGAACTGACCCCAGCACTCCAGGGGTGGCCTCCCCAGTGCCCAGGGCAGGGGCACAATCCCTGCCCTGCTCCTGCTGCCCACGCTGTGTCTGACACAGCCCAAGGTGCCATTGGCCCTCTTGGCCACCTGGGCCACTGCTGGCTCATGCTCAGCCCCTGCCAACCAACACCCCCAGGTCCTTCTCCCCCAGGCAGCTCTCCAGACACTCTGCCCCAAGCCTGGAGCTGCCTGGCCTTGGTGTGTCCCAAGGGCAGGACTCGGCCCTTGGCCTTGTTGACCCTCATCCCGTTGGTCTCAGCCCATGGATCCAGCCTGGCCAGATCCCTCTGCAGAGCCTCCCTTCCTTCCAGCACATCCACACTCCCACCCAGCTTGGTGCCATCCCCAACCTTTCTCAGGGTGCACTCGATCCCTTCACCCAGATCATTGATAAAGATATTGAACAGGACTGGTCCCAGCACTGAGCCCTGGGAACATCACGTGTGACCGGTTTCCAACTGGATTTAACCCCATTTACCACTACTCCTTGGGCCCGGCCATCATAAGGAGAGGACAGGCCACTGGTGTGCCATGGGGTGGTGGAAGAGCTGCTGGAACACGTCAGAGTGGAGCTGCAGGGTCCCAACGGGAGGAGGAAAGGGCTCCTTCAGCTCCAGGACATGATCTCCCTGCCCAGCACTGATTTGTTTTGGTTTGGCTAATGGATGGACTGGATGATCTTAGAGGTCTCTTCCAACCTTAACGATTCCATGATTTTAGCTGGTCAGGATGAGGTCCTTTCCCTGCAGGGGGAAAGAAGAGGTCAAACAGGGAGGGGGTTTGTGGGTTCAAACCCAAGGGATGGAAGGTGGGTGGTGGCTTGGGGATGGTGGTGTCCACAACACCACTGATGGTCAGCTGGGGCATTGGCTCCTCACAGGGCACCACGGTTGCTGCCATCACCACCTCCTGCTCTCTTCCAGGGCAGGATTTGTGCCTGGGGGGCTTCGTGGGAGCCCTGCAAGGAGCCCTGCTCTGCGCCAGCACTGTCCTCAAGCGCAACCTCTACATCGACTTGGCACGGCTCAAAAAGTGCACGGAGGCCACCAGCTCCAAGAAGAGGAACTGACACCTGGTGGTCCCACCAGCCAGGTTCTCCCTTTTCACCCCCAGTGCCTTCTGCTCTGCTGTAAATCACCTGTAGCACCTCCTTCCCCAAAGCAAAGCCATTTGGAAGATGCTTTACCCACGTCCACCCACCTTGCCTTGGCCCTTGCCCACAGATCATGTCCTTCCACCGCTAGTGGGTAAAAGCCAGAGCTGATCTCTGGCCACCCCTTTTGAGGGCAAACCTATTCTTCTGGCATAGGGAAGAGGGCCTCCACATGAAACACTCAAGACAACCCCAAAACCCAGAAGGCAAAACCCAACAGCTTCTACCAGCAACACCCATGGTCTCTTGAGCCCCACCAGTGTCCAACAGCCGTATGGACCATCAGAAGAGCATCAGCCTTCACCTGCATCCTCCAGATCCACTGAGCGAGCCCCACAGGGATGTTTTCCCCCTTTCAGATGGCAGCTTTGGCCTTGAGTTGGGGTTATAAAAGCTTCACCAGGCTCATAAAGCTCCAGGTGGGGCTTGGCATCCACGAGGCTTGCAAAGGAAGCAGCACCTTCTCGGGATGGGGCTGAGCACGGCTTGCCCAGGCACCCATCGCTGTGTGCACCCAGGAGCTCATGGAGGTGGTGCTTTAGGAAGGAGGCAGCTCCTGGCTCAACAGGGTGGTGGAATAAGCAGGTCCTTCTCACACACAAAGGCCAGTCAAGAAGGGATTTAAGCCAGGTTTGGAGCTATTTAAGGTGCTCACTCGCTGTAAGGTGCTTCCCAAGTCCTGTGGTGGAGGAGGAGGACCTCGTGGCTCTGCAGCCCCTCAAAGCTGCCCAATCACACAGTATCACAAGGTTGGAAAGGACCTCTGAGATCATCAAGTCCAACCTATAACCCAACACTAACACCAACCATCATCTAAACCATGGCACTCAGTGCCTCATCCAGTCTCCCCTTAAACACCTCCAGGGTCGGCGACTCCACCCCCTCCCTGGGCAGCTCATTCCAATGGCCAATCACCCTTTCAGTGAAGAACTTCTTCCTCACATCAAGCCTAAACTTTCCCTGACGAAGCTTGAGTCCATGCCCTCTGGTTCTGTCACTGGTCACCTGAGAGAAGAGACCAACCCCTGCCCGACTACAACCTCCTTTTAGGTAGTTGTAGAGAGCAATGAGGTCTCCCCTGAGCCTCCTCTTCTTCAGACTAAACAGCCCCAGCTCCCTCAGTCGCTCCTTGTAGGGCTTGTGCTCCAGACCCTTCACCATCTTCGTTGCCCTCCTCTGAACACATTCCAGTATCCTGACATCTTTCCCAAACTGGGGGGCCCAGTACACAGTATTCAATCCTCAGTGCTGCTCTATCCCCAGAGGCAGGCGATGGTGCAAACCCCACTCCTTCAGCAGTAAAGAAACATTAGGCTTTGTGTCCACGGGGAAAAGCTTGAGAACATGATCAAAGCCCTCTCCAAACAGGAAGGGAACCACGTGAACCCAAAAATAAATCGAATCGTCATCGTCTTGTGATTTGTGCCATGTGATGTGGGACCAGCAGGGGTGGGGCTGGTGCGAGAAGGCTGCTGCTCATGGAACCATGGGATGGGTTGGGTTGGAAGGTACCTCAAAGGCCATCCCGTTCCCTGCACAGGGAGTTCGTAGAGTCATGGAATTGTGGAATGATTTGGTTTGGAAGGGATCTCAAATATCATGGAATCATGAAATGGTTTGGGTTGGAAGGGATCTCCATGCCATCCAGTTCCAACCCCCTGCCATGGGCAGGGACACCTCCCACTGGATCAGGGGGCTCCAAGCCCCATCCAACCTGGCCTTGAACACCTCCAGGGATGGGGCAGCCACCACTGCTCTGGGAAAATGGAGCCAGTTCCTCCCCACCCTGCCACCAGCAAAGGGAAACAGGAATTGCCTGGCTTTTGAGGGAAGCCCAGACTCACAGAGGGTGAGAAAGGCAGGGAAGGGTTGCCTGGTTGTTCCTGGTGCTTCCTGCACTTCCATCCCCCAACCTTCCACCATCAATGTGGAAAACAATCCTCTTTTCTTTCCCTCCTCTTTGATCTCCATAAGCTTCGGGCTTAAAGGCACCAACTCAGCGCTCTCACCGCTGTTCCCAGGCTGAGTCGTGCCCCTCTCCTTGCCCTGTGAGTCAAGCCCAGGTGCCACCACCCACGCTCCCTCAGCAGGTGACAGGGCATTGCTCCTGCCTTGCCCTTGGAGATCAGCTGCGCCGGTGCTGAGTCAGCCAACAGAGCAGGATATGACCTCCTGGACTTCCCAAAGGAGCCACGTGGCGCTCACCGCAAGGCAAGCTGAGCTCTGTGCCAGCACGGTGGCGGTTTGGAGACCACCTACCCATCTGAGAGGACATCCCAGAATGGCCCAGCTGAGGCCAAGCCGGGCTCTTGTTGTTGTCAACACCCATTTTCATCGCAACGATGGTTTTGCAGCGTTTGGGACCCGGAAAGGAGCCAAGAGAGAAGCGGAGAAGCTTTGCACCGCGCTCTCACGGCTCAACTACGTGGTAGAGCTGGTGCACAACAAGACAGCCAAAGAGATAGAAGACCTTTACAGGCAAGGTACAACACCTCTAAATCCTGCTCTTCACCCTTTACCAAGCCCAAGTCACAGAATCATTGAACCATGGAAAGGTTTGGGTTGGAAGGGATCTCAAAATCCATCCAGTTCCAGTCCCCTGCCATGGGCAGGGACACCTCCCACTGGGTCAGGGGGCTCCAAGCCCCATCCAACCTGGCTTTGAACACCTCCAGGGATGGGGCAGAACCACTGCTCTGGACAACCTGGGCCAGGGCCTCCCCACCCTCACAGCAAAACATTTCTCCACAAGATCTCATCTCAATCTCCCCTCTTCCAGCTCAAAACTGTTCCCCTCATCCCATCCCTGATCCAGAGCCCCTCCCCAGCTTTCCTGGAGCCCCTTTTCAGTCCTGGGAGGCTGCTCTGAGTTCTCCCTGGAGCCTCCTCCTCTCCAGGTTGAACAACCCCAACTCTCTCAGCCTCTCCTTGTACAGGAGGTGCCCCAGCACACCCCCACCCTCAGCCCCAGCCTGGGGCGATGCTGGATGGCACCGTTTGGCCGTGTCATTGCAGAGCGCTGCCGCCAGCACGGCAAGTTCTTTGTGAGCATCATCTCCAGCCACGGAGAGGAAGGGGGGGTCATCTTCGGTTGTGACTCGGAGCCGGTTAAGCTGAGCCACCTTTTGCAGATTTTATCCTCAGAGAAGTGCCCAGTGCTCGGGAAAATCCCCAAAATCTTCTTTATCCAGGTAACGCAGCCGCTGGGTGAGGATCTGATCCCTTTGGTGCTGAGTTGGTGTAGAATTAGGAGGTTTAACTCTGCTGGTGTAAGATTGCTTTAATTGTGGGCTTTCTTATATCCATGTGAGAGCTCAATCCTTTCATCACAAACCAACCCCTCTCTTTTCATGCTTTCTCTGATTTTGAGGTTGCTTTGATCGCTGCAAATGCTTCTCTCCCAGCCTTTCACCACCCCTCACGTGTTTGTTGGGAAACAACCCTGGTCTCTTCCCTGTGATCCAAAAAAAGGAGGGTTTCTCCTGGTGTTTTGCACCCTCTGGGCTCCCTGAGCTGAAATCAAATTGTTTGCTGTGATTTGTGACACTGTTGGTGTCTCCCAGACACCACCAGGATGTAGATGAATCCATAAAAGCTGCCTTCAAGTTCCATCACCTGGACATCTGGGCACAGCAGACCCCCTGGGGCAGGACTGGGAGAATCATGGAATGGTTTGGGTTGGAAGGGACATCAAAGCCCATCCAGTTCCAGCCCCCCTGGATTGGAACACCTCCCATCCCACTGGATCAGGAGGCTCCAAGCCCCATCCAACCTGGCCTTGAACACCTCCAGGGATGGGGCAACCACAGCTTCTCTGGGCAGCCTGGGCCAGGGCCTTCCCAGCCTCATCATGAAGAATTCCTTCCCAATGTCCAATCTAAATTTTCCCCCTTTCAATTTAAAGCCATTCCCCCTGGATCACTCCAGGCCCTTGGAAAAAGCCCCTCCCCAGCTTTCCTGGAGCCCCTTTCAGTCCTGGGAGGCTGCTCTGAGGTCTCCCCAGAGCCTTCTCCTCTCCAGGCTGAACAACCCCAAATCAGCTCTGAACTGGTGATGGAGCAGAGAAGACAATAAAGCCCCCAGCTGCTTCCCAAGGGGAAGAGGGAACGTGTCCTGGCAGAGAAGGAGCCCTGGAGGTACAATTTAATGCAGATCAACAGGGGGGGATCCCCTGGGGGTGGCTGGGCACCAGCAGGCAGCATCAGCTCTGCAAATGTTCTGCAAATAGGTGGAAACCTTTCACCTGACAGCAAATATGAATCACCCACAGAGTTCCTTTCCTGCTCATAAAGGGTTTGGCTGCTGGTCAGGGAGTGGAGAGAGCGGGGACGTCCCCTACACGAGGTAAAAACCGCTGAGACTGGGCTGGGCACCACGATCAGCAGGGAAAGCCTGTGCTGATGGACACCATCCTCCAGAGAGCAAACACTGCAGGGCTGAGGGTGCCCTGAGCTCCAGGTGCTGCCCCTCAGCATCACCACAGCTCCCGGTGGCCTCTGAACACCTCTCCAGGTTGCTCGTTGCCAGGGTGAAACTGGAGCGAGGATTTAGAATCACAGAATCGTGGAATTGTGAGGCTTGGAAAAGCCCTCCAAGCTCATCCAGTCCAACTGTCAGACCAACCCCATCATGCTGAGTGAACCCTGTCCCCAAGTGCCACCTCTACACGTTCTTAGAACCCTCCAGGAATGGCCTGGGCCAAGGCTTCAACACTCTGTCAGTGAAAACATTTTTCCCAATATCCAATCTAAACCTCCCCCGGTGGAACTTGAGGTCATTTCCTCTCATCCCATCACTTGTTACTGAGGAGAAGGATTTATGGCTGGTGTTTGGCAGGGAGGAGTGGGGGGGTGCTCCCCTCTTTCCTTTATTCTGGGATACATCCAGCCCTGCCATTTATTCTGGCCACAACCAACCCATCCCAGCAGAGGTGGCTCCAGGTAGGGGTGAATCGTGCCCTCGGAGCAGCATCAGCAGTGCTGGTTCCTCTTCAGCTCCTTCCCAATACCAGCCTAGGGCTCTGTATTGGGAGCAGCCCAGGGGAGAAGGGCTCTGGGTGCTGGGGCAGGAGAAGCTCCACATGAGCTGCAGTCTGTGCTCACAGCAGAGAAACCCCCTGGGTCCTGGGCTGCACCCAAAGAGTGGGACCAGAGGGGGAGGGAGGGGATTCTGCCCCTCTGCTCCGCTCTGGGGAGACCCCACCTGGAGCCCTGTGTCCAGTTATGGAATCCCCAACATAAAGAGATGGAGCTGTTGGAGCGAGTCCAGAGGAGGTCACGGAGATGATCCAAGGGATGGAGAACCTCCTGTATGAGGAGAGGCTGAGAGAGTTGGGGTCGTTCAGCCTGGAGAGGAGAAGGCTCTGGGGAGACCTTAGAGCAGCCTCCCAGGACTGAAAGGGGCTCCAGGAAAGCTGGGGAGGGGCTCTGTCCCATGGGATGGGTTGTAGGCTTGGCTTGGCAGGGCTAGAGGTCCACAGGGAGGCCCCAAAGAGCCCAGGAGCTTTGGGTTTTCTCTGGAGATGGGCGAGAGAGAGCAGAGGGAAGCTCACGGTGGCCATTCCACCCACAGGCTTGTCGGGGGAAAGAACTGGACCAGGGAGTGGTGGTGGAGTGTGACAGTGGGCACCCCGAGCCAGAGCGTGAGTCTGAGTGCTTCTTGGACTTCCCCTCCATCCCTCCCCAAACCGTTGTGACATTGGCCTGCAGCCCAGGTAAGGGACAGCTCGGGACACCCCAGCGATGTTTCCTCTTGGAAACCCTCCCACCACGGGGACCACAGCCCAGCCAAACCTCCTCTCCTCTCTTTGCGCTCCACAGGCTACGTGGCTTTCCTCAACCCTTCCGGATCCATGTTCCTCCAGGCCCTGCTGAAGGTCCTGGAGGGAGAGGAACGTCACCTGGACCTCATCCGCCTCCTGACCCGCGTTAATGGCGCAGTGGCCTTTCACTGCCAGGCCAGAGGCACCTACGAGGGCTGCAAGCAGATGCCCTGCTTCGTCACCAACTTGCTGGAGGAGGTGTTCCCCTTCTCGGTCCCCGAGGAGGCAGGTGGTGTTTGAGAGCTGCTGGCTCTGCAGGAATGCCCAAGAGGGTGAAGAGCAGCAGAAGTCCCATAGTGCACAAAAAAAAGGACCAGTTACAGGCAAACCAACAGGAAACCCCTCTGGAAAGGGGACCAGCTCAGGCCGGGATGCTCCCTACGCCATGGCCACCCACAGCTCTGGAGGGGGATCATGAAATCATGGAAGCACTGAGGTTGGAAAAGACCTCCAAGATCACCCAGTCCAACCATCAGCCCAACCCCTCTGTGCCTGCTAAAGCATGTCCTGAGGTGCCACCTCTACACGTTCTTTGAACCGCTCCGGGGATGGAGACTCCACCACTTGAAAGAGTCAACCTCCTTCTCCCCTTGATCTCCTTCCATGGAAGAGCTCCAAACACGATCTCACCCATTTTAGTTTCCTTTTAATCCAAACCAACCTGCACAGAGCATGGACTTTCATCTTCCAGAGGCAAAGCTGTGGTGTTTACCTGGCTGGTGCCCTACCCAGAACGAAAACACTGCTGCAAAGATCACATGAGCTGCTTGGTCACCAAACCTCTTCAAAATTCAAGGTTTTAAAAAATAAAGAAATAAAATATAGGGTGGTTGGCAGGATTTGCAGGTTGGTGGGCTCAGTTGGGTCCTGGAGCTGAGGTCAGGGAGAGGATTTGGGAGCTCATGGTCGTCCTCAGAACTCACATTGGGAAACTGGGTCACTGCGAGCTTCTTTCTTATGACCAAGGGAGAAGCTCCAGCTGGAATATGAGTGGAGGGGATGGATGGGCTGGGACACCTCGTGGACCTGATGTATTTGCTCCAGGTCCTCTGCTCCCATTGTCCCTTTGGGACCAAGAATAAGAACAACAGCCACGTCAATAGAAAAGCTGGAACAGCTCCTGCGCAACCGCAGGGACTTCCTTGGCTGGGGACTGGTCCTTAGGTGGCCACACTGGGAGCCGGTCATTGCCTGCTGGGAACGCTGAGACATGGGCTGTGAGCACCCTTACCCAGCTCAGGGAACCTCTCAGACTCCTGGAGATCCAAGTATGGATCTAAAATATGGAGATCCAAATAGTGAGATCCAAATATTGCTCATCCTGGAATGTTGGTGCATTCCGTGTTGAGTATTCTCACTCATCTCAAGAGGGAAATTTCCAGGCTGGCCTCTCTCTCCATCCCTTTTTCTATTTATTCCTGTATCTTAATTTATGTATAAATCTTTGTAATTTGATTATTCATATTCCTACTGTGCCTAAATATTGATATATCTTTGTATGCACACCTAGATCTCTGTATTTGTAAAGGCATTTATCATGTCCCACGAGGTTCAACAAGGCCAAGGGCAAGGTCCTGCACCTGGATCGGGGCAATTCCAGGCACAAATCCAGGCTGGGAAGAGAATGGATTGGGAGCAGCCCAGGGGAGAAGGGCTCTGGGTGCTGGGAGAGGAGAAGCTCAATGTGAGCTGCAACGTGTGCTCCCAGCCCAGAAACCCCCCATGTCCTGGGCTGCACCCAAAGAGTGGGACCAGAGGGGGAGGGAGGGGACTCTGCCCCTCTGCTGTGCTCTGGGGAGACCCCACCTGGAGCCCTGGGGCCAGTTCTGGAATCCCCAACATAAAGAGATGGAGCTGTTGGAGTGAGTCCAGAGGAGGCCACAGAGATGATCCAAGGGCTGGAGAACCTCCTGTATGAGGACAGGCTGAGAGAGTTGGGGTTGTTCAGCCTGGAGAGGAGAAGGCTCTGGGGAGACCTTAGAGCAGCCTCCCAGGACTGAAAGGGGCTCCAGGAGAGCTGGGGAGGGGCTCTGGATCAGGGAGTGCAGGGACAGGAGGAGGGGGAAGGGTTTTCAGCTGCAAGAGGGGAGATTGAGATGAGATCTTGTGGAGAAATGTTTTGGTGTGAGGGTGGGGAGGCCCTGGCCCAGGTTGCCCAGAGCAGTGGTGGCTGCCCCATCCCTGGAGGTGTTCAAGGCCAGGTTGGATGGGGCTTTGAGCCCCCTGATCCAGTGGGAGGTGTCCCTGCCCGTGGGAGAGAAGTGGAACTGGACGGGCTTTGAGGTCCCTTCCAACCCAAACCATTCCACGATCCACCTTAAATTATCAATAAACTCTAAATTGCTGCTAAACCACAACCATGTAAAACATTTCTGCCCGTGAAGAACTGTCAGCCCAGGAGGAGGGAAGAGTTGAGGGGGTCTGATGTGGACAGTTTCACTCTGTGATCACACCTTCAGCTCCTGCATGAAACCTGTGCCACCTCCACCTGAGGGGCCTCTTGGAGGAACTGTGGCCGTGTCGGTATCGCTCAGTGTAATCTCCAGCAATCCTGCTCCGATAAGCACAGCCCAACCCAGCTGGCACGGAGCTGTGGTTCCATTTAGCACCTTTCCCACTCCTGGCTGGTGACTCATGGGGCAGTGATCCCAGTAAGACCAGTGCCCGGCACTCACCACGTCCTGGCACGTGTAGTGGGATGAGTTGGCCACCACCTCTCCACATGTTCCTTCCCCTTTTGCTCCACCTGCAGGAATGAAGTCACTTGGAGACATCCGGCGTGCTCTCAGATCATGGAATGGTTTGGGTTGAAATAGACCTTAAAGATCATTCAGATCCAATCCCTCCTGCCCTGGGCAGGGAAATCGGGGTGGAAGTGCGTGGGGGGATCACATTCATAGTTACAACCCAACAACTCCTTTGGGAAATCACCCTGGAGACACTCGGTGCAGTGGTACTCAGATTCCCTTGCTGGAAAACCTGGAAAAGCTCTCAATCCCACAACCCCCATGTGCAGAAGAAGAGAGAATTTTCATTTTAACTCCCCCATTTCTGCCCTTTTTTCTTCCCCCAAGCTCTCGGTGACCACAGTTACAGGAGAACAAATGGCTCTCCCTTTTCCTAGCCCTGTCCAGCCAAGCCGGAGGAATCTGCTGGAGGATGGATTTTCTCCTTTTAGAGAGAAAAAAAGCAAGGGAAAGGAGAAAGTTTCTTGCATTTACTGCAGGAAGCAAAGCAGCTGCTACTCAGAAGTGCCCTCATCATCTGCTGTTGCTGATGGCACCTTCTCTAACCCTTAAGACTCATAGAATCACGGAATCATTAAGGCTGGTAAATCCCTCTAAGCTGATCCAGTCCAAATAAATCGTTAAGGTTGGAAAAGCCCTCTGAGCTCATCCAGCCCAGCCGTCAGCTCAACGCCACCGTGTTGACTAAACCACGTCCCCAGGTGCCACGTGGGCAGCACCATCCCACGCAGGGGAACGCAAGGGGCACCTCCTGGCTCTTTCCACCCCGAGAGGCTGCGTTGGGATCTGGGCTGCATCCTCCTCAGAGCCTCGCTGTGGTGGAAAGCAGAAACACAACAGCTCCACAACCAGGAGGAGCTTAAAAGCTCTGATCCTTACCCGGAATAACCCCGCTCGCTGCCGAGCAGGGTCAAGAGGAACGGGGTCACCAAGCAACGGGGGAGCAGACTGGAAATGCCTCTCTTGGCTGAACCCAGTCTGAACCCAGTCTGAACCCAGTCTGAACCCAGTCTCGACTCCTTCTGCCTGCAGGGGTGGTTCCACTTTGTGTGTGTGAAACCAGCACCGAGAGCTTCGAGCTCAAACCACACAGCCCCAGGCGGGGCTTTTTACCCAAAGAGGAACAAACCTGCAGGGCTGTCACCAGGTTTCAAAGCAGAGCATGAAGAGGTGCAAGAAAAAAAAAACCCCACAAGAGGTGGAAACTCCTTTTTCTTAAATCCATTTATTGATTTCAACACACAGAAAGAGAAATATAAAAGCTCAAATCCTTCAAAGCAAATCGCATCTCACTGCAGCAGAAAGCAAACTGGTTCAAACTGGCAAGGCAGCTGGCTGGGAAGTGGGAAGGTTTTGTAAAGAAACCCTATGTACCAATTGATAAGGATGGTTTGAAATCCGTGTCGTGTCCAGAGGGACAAGGTTACCAACACCCTGACCCCTCCCAAACACACTCTGTGAATTTAAATCCCATAAACTCAAAGAACTGGGGGTCATGCCCAGAGATTTCGGGCAGGTTGGACAATTAGAGTGGAACCAGGCTGCCCTCAGGAGCTGCTGGGTGGGAGAAGCTCCCTGATTTAGCCTGGTGGAAGCTCTGCTTTAATCCGAATAATCCGAGTAATCCGAATAATCCAAATAAGCCAATTTCTCAATAACAAGCGTTTCTCTTTCGCCAGAGTCACCCTGGAAACTGAGCAAAACAACAGCTCCCATTGAGATGCGACGTGCGACCTCGTTAACCTGACGAGAAAGCTCCTGCTCAGCCCAACCTGATGCCCGAGGTATTTGAAGGACGAAGTTCATGCTCTTCCAAGACCTCTCCTGGTTCCTGGTGCTCCCAACAGCCGGCTGGTGGGAACGGAGCGTGACTCCCAACCTAACCTGGAATGACAGAGGACTGAAAGGTATCTGAAAAGTCTTGTGGGATCGAAAGCAACGAGATGGTGAAAAAAAAACCCAACCCTTTGAGAGCTATTTGTCAGTTTAAAAAAAAGCAGGAGAACAGTGCACACGCACTGAGAACTTGGGATCGAGCAGCTCGGGAGCACAAGGGATTTCTCATGTTGGAAGACACTTGTCCCTGTGCTGTCATCAGCCAAAAGCCACCTCCTCCCACCCCCACATCCTGCCTTTAAATCCTGTTACGCTCTGGAACGGGGAAACCTGGCTATAGGAGCTCCCACTCTTTCCAGAAGGCACCTTTTCCCCACAGGTTACATTCCCAGCCTCGTTTTCCTTTCCCTTCCCTCCACTTCCCACTCCCTTTCTCCAAAACAGCTCCTGTAAGTGCTTTTAGCATCACAACAGTCTACTACAGAACCCTTGGAAACTATTTAAAGCCCTGAGGGACTTTGGCCTGTTCTTTGTGCTCTAACAGCCAGCAAAAAGGGAAAAAAAAGAGGGTTTATCTTTTAGAAGAGGCTCAAGCCCCTTCCCTCCTCCCTTCTGTGGGGAATGAACCACTAAGAAAAACAAAATAGGCCTCTTGCTTTGATATCTGGAGAAGGAAACATCTCTGCCCTGGTCAAACCATCTTCAGCAACCACAGGGCAGATTACCAATTGTCCATGACCTCAGAAAAAGGCCACCCTCATTCCAGCATTTGCTTTCACAGCCAGCTGGTGGGAAGTTCTCCCAACAAGGATTCTTCCTGTGCAGTCAACTGGGAAGAGGTCAGAGAGGGGGACTCGGGCACGAGCTTCAGGTATAGGTGGGGACCTATCTGAAGGGCTCAAGATGCCAATCTTCTTCTGTCCATAATGGAAAAAATCAAACACAGGAGCCAGGCGGGCACTTCGTGTGCTCTTTGGAAACATCCCACCCTGAACAATATCTTTGGAGTAGAACTAGAAATAAAACAACCCCCTCGACAGCTTTAACTCATGGATCAACACGGTTTGCAGCCTTAAACACAACCAGTAGGTCCCAGACTCCTGCTTTGAGTCATTTCCAAGCAAGCAGCTGGCAACACACACACTCAACCCATGGGACTCCTGGGAACTGTGGAAGAGTGGGAAGTGGCTCTGCTGGCTGTGCCATGAGCCCTTCCACGTGCTGGTCACTGAGAAGACACCTCCTGGTGATTCACAGGCAGAGAAGGCTGGCTCCAAAAGTTTTTCAAGCTGAGAGGTGCTGCCAGGGCTTGTGCAACCCCAGACCAGCAGCCACCTCGCTGCTCAACCACTTCCCGAGGCCGAGGGCTCGGCCGCAGCGAGCTCTGCGACTGCTGGAAATCCACTCTCAGGAGCTGGATGCTCCAAGGGCCTGTGTTTTTGAGGAAGACCATGAGTTTCATCCATCCCATCATCATTTCATCATCATCAATGCTTCAGGATCACCGTTATGTTTTTAATCACCACCCAACTCCATTCCACAAGGGGTAGGGAAGCGATCTTCCAAGGCACAGTTCGCCGCAGCCACACGGCGGCAACTCGGCATGGAGCTGCACCCTGCCCTTCACAGCTTCAAACCACAAGTGTCACCTTCAGTGCAAACATCAGAACTCTGGGGACTGGGAGGGGAAAGACTCGTGTGGAGCAGGGAAAAAGGAGCAGGGAAAAAGGAGCAGGGGAGGAAAGAAAAGCTACAACGCAAGTGCCAACGACAGCCCCGACGTTCCGTGCGGGAAGACAGAACCGGGATGTTTAACATAGAGAGAGAAAAGAACCAAACTGGGGTCCTTGGTGGATCAGTTCCAAACGGTCAAGCTCCAAATTGAGCATCCAAATATCAGGGAGAGAGGAAGAGGAGGAGGAGGAGGTCAGTGTCTCAAGCAAGATTGTGCTGGATACAAAGGCAGCTCCGTGACTCCACACAGGAAGAGTCAGGTGGCTCATTTTGCAGGTGGATATATACATTTCCAACCCCAAAAGGAGATGTCAGTACAGTAGACGGCAAATTCCATTCGATTTGGACACCAAAGTGCTGGGGATCGGCTTCTCCCGGGGTCGCGGGCGACAGCCGGACACCCAAGTGGAAAACAAATCGGTCTTCAGGCAGCTGGGAAAGGGGAAATGCGTTTTGCAGAAGTGAGAGGCTCAAAGTTACCGAGGTGCAGGTGCAAAATGAAAAGCATTTCCCCTTCCTCCTGCTGTCTGAAAGCTGAACACGGCCGCGCGGCTGCGCCCCAGTCAGCGGGTGGCCCGGTGTTCCTGCATTGTCATCGCCCGCCGGCGTTATCCCACTGAACATCCAAGGAGGAATCTAGATCTGGAAAAGCAAAAAGAAAGGTTTAAACAATCTGAAAGCTCACCAGGGCTTTTCCTGCTCTCAAAGCTTCGGGGTTTGAGTGAACTGAGCGTCTCCGAGGAGCGTTCAAATGAAAACTGTGCTCTTCCCTGCTGCACTGCAGGGACAAGTCTGGAAATTCCTGACAACGGAAACACATTCCTGAAATACTGGGGAGACTCAACGGGGAGGCTGGAGTGGGCAGATTATCTCAGTGGCACTTGGATGGCTGCCCCAGTCAGGCATGGGTTTCCCTTTGAGAAGGGAGAGAACTGAGTGTCCACTGCCAACTGCACCCGGTGCTTCCAAAGAGGAGAAACGGTCGGAGGGCACTGCCTTTGGATTCACAGGAAAAGTCCCCACCAGAGCTGGAAACAGCCGTCACCGTGGTCCCTAAAACACTGACAGCTTAAGCTTCAGCTCCAGGTGGCTTTTTATTTGCTTCCCTTATCTCCTGTTCTCATCGCAGAAAATAACCACAGGCACTTCTGACTCTGAGGACAAGAGGTGAGAAGTGTTTCCAGGGGAAGAAGGAAGCGACTTCTTTCCCAGTCCTACCCTTCTCCTGCTGCAAACTTCTTTCAAAGAGTCATTTGAGTCAGTGAGAAAGTATTCCTCAGCTCAGGACTCTCCCACTTCTGCCTTGTGTGAGCTCTGTCACCGTTTCCCAGCATCATTGCTTCCATTTCTGACAGAACCCTGTTTCTAGACAAAATGTGGGGCTTTTGCTAATAAAATCTGCTTTCCAACACCAGCCAAGCAGGACCTTTGTGGCTGTTTTGAATGCAAAAGGCCAACACATCGTGTTTAAGACACACACCAGGCACCGCAGCACCTCCTCCCAGCCTGAGACAGTGCCCATTCCAGGTGGATTTTACCTTTTGATCCAGTCTCTGGTAATCGCCAAATTTGGGCCGTCGACTGCTTTTGGATCTCCTTCCTTCCAGAGCAAAAGCAATGATCTGTGGAGAGAGAAAGAGGGACAAGTTGAGCAGGGGCAGCAGCACCCAAGGAAGCTTTGTCTCACTTCAAACCCTTTCTAACAGCTAAGCTCAGCTTCACTCACCACCTTCTGTGACCACATTTCACTTCAAAAAGCACTTAAAACAAATAAATGTCAATACTTCAGCCCAGCTCAGGTGATATCATGGAATCATCTGGTTGGAAAACAGCTTGGAGATCAAGTCCAACTGTACCAGTCCCCTTACTAAACCAGAAATCAGTAAGAATCTGTTTTCTTTCTCCTATTTCACAAACAGCTTTACAGGAGGGAAACAAAAGCCAAAAAAACCTCACTGCAGCCAAAAAAAACAGGGTAACTTCACAGATCTCCTTTTTACCTCTCCCTTGAGCTGAGGCCACACACTTCCCATGGAGATGTGACCCCCTTTCCTAGTGACAATTCCCCCCTCTGCTCCTCCCAAAGCTGTTGGGACCATTAACCAAGCCCATGCCCTGCAGTGAGAAGCAAAACTCAGGGCGAGGGGAAAAAGTCTTCAACCAAAGCTGCTGTGGTGAGCGACAAGAGGGAAGGAAGCTCCAAAACCACAAGAGGAGATGTGGAGAGCCTGGATGAGGAGCAGAGCCACTCACCTTGCGCTTGTTGTGGTAGGCAACGTACAAGGCAGCGACGACGATAGCGGTGGTCACCAGGTAGGCAAAGAAGTGGCTGCTCTCCGAGTGGTCCCTGGGCAGAGATGGAATGCTCTTCTCTCTCTCATTAAAGGAGACAGAATCACTGCCACCTCTGGCCTCATCCTCTTCCTCTTTGGGGCTTTCTTCATCCTCTTGGAAGCTGTCGCCTTCAGCATCAGAGGAAGTTCCTTGTGGCAATAGACTTTTATCCCTCGATGAGGTCATTTGATTGCCCTGGTTCTCAATGTTACTGCCCTGGTTCGTGCCCTCATTCCCAGTGTTGCTTTCCTTGTTGTTGTCCTCAGTCCTGGTGTTGCTCTCCTGGTTCTTGCCTGAGCTTGAGGCATTGCTGCCCACATTGTTGCCCTCGTCCTCATTATTCTTCTTGTTGTCCTCCTCGTTGTCCTGGCCCTGCTTGTTGGTGTCACTGCTGGCCCCGTTGGTGCCCTGGCCTTGGTTGTCGGTGTTGCTGACCTCGTTGTTGCCCTGGTTGTCGGTGTCACTGCTGGCCCCATCGTTGCCCTGGCCCTGGTTGTCGGTGTTGCTGACCTCATTGTGGCCTTGGTTGTCGGTGTCGCTGACCTCATTGTGGCCTTGGCCTTGGTTGTCGGTGTCGCTGACCTCATTGTGGCCTTGGCCTTGGTTGTCGGTGTCGCTGACCTCATTGTGGCCCTGGTTCT
The DNA here is from genome assembly GCA_033558185.1 of Dromococcyx pavoninus. Classification (NCBI taxonomy): domain Eukaryota; kingdom Metazoa; phylum Chordata; class Aves; order Cuculiformes; family Neomorphidae; genus Dromococcyx; species Dromococcyx pavoninus. The sequence continues at coordinate 69,897 of JAUMJL010001756.1, forward strand.
TGCTGTCACTGCTGTCCTTGTTGTTGCCTTGTCCCTGGTTGTTGGTGTCACTGCTGACCCCGTTGTTGCCCTGGCCCTGGTTCTCACTATTCTTCCTGCTGTCCCCATCAACACCCTGGTTTGCGTTGTTGCTGCTGTGTTCGTTGCTGGTTTGGGTGTTCTTCTCACTGCTGTCCTGCCTCTGTTTGCCATCATCCCTGTTCTGGTTGCCAGTGCTGCCCTCGTTGTTGCTGTGCTGGTCCTTGTTACTCCCATCCTGGTTGCTGGCAAAGTTCTTGGCACTGCTGTCCTTGTTATTGTCCCCGTTCCCGTTGCTACTCTGGATGTTGCTCTTCTCCTTCTCATTGTTGTTCTCATTCTGGTTGCCACTGGGCGTGTCATTGGCGGTACCGGTGCCTGAGCTCCCAGGGCTGATGCTCTGGGGGTTGGCCTGGTGTTCAGCACCTTTCCTGTGTTCACTATCCTGTTGACTTGTGCTGCTGGCCTGGACGTTGCCACCCTGGCCACCGGTGTGCAGGTCCACCTTGCTGCTGGAGCCAGATGTAGCCACGGTCTTCTGATCTTTGTCCTTCTCTTCTGTCTTCTGCTCTGTGTCGTTCTGTTCCTTGCTCTGATCCCTCTGTTCCTCATCCTGCTCTTCCTTCCTCTTCTGTTCCTCCTCCCTCTCCATCACCGCTCCGTTAACACTGCCCAGTTTGGGGTCTCTCTCCGATTCAGAGGGTTGATTGTTCTCACCATTGGACACATCCGCGTGCTCGTTCTCTGCATTTTCCGCGCCGCTGTGAGGCTGCGGGGCCCGCCCAGGCCCTGCTGAACCTCCACCGCTCTCCGTCTGCCTCGGGTCCTGCCCCTCAGCTGCAGCGAACAGAGAGAGCCCTCAGTCCCCGCGCTGCCCAAAGGGGAAGGGGCTGGGACAGACACAGGGAGGACGCACCCGGCTCAAGAGGGGTCCCGGGGGAGTCCCCGCCGCAAGCACGAGCGGCCCCGCGGCAGAGCAAACCCCGTCAGACCCGCCCGGCTCCGGGGGAAAGCCCTGCCCTGGCCTTACCGCCCACCCCGCTGTTCCCCCGGGCCCTCACCTCGGACGCTGCCCGCGGCGCAGAGCGCTAAGAGCAGGAGGAGCGGCGACATCGCGGCACGAACGGCAACGGCGACAGCAACACCCCCACCGCCACCCGCCGAGCCTCCCGCTTCCGGCTCCGACTTCCGGGAGGAGATCCCGCGAGAGAAAGGAGGGGAGCGGTGGGAAGGAGGGAAGGGGCGGGGCTTGAGCCAATCGACGCGGGGTTTGAGCCAATCAGGGCGGGGATTGGCGGGGCGGGGGCGGAGATTTGACCGAACGGGGCGGGGCGCACTGTGATTGACGTGGCACTTGAGGCGCGGAAAGGGGCGGGGGAAGGGATGGGAAGGGGCTTAGGGAGCAAGGGCAGATCTTGGACCAATCAGAGCGAGGTTCAGCGGGGGAGGGGCGGGGCTTGAGGCGAACCACGGCTGGGATTGGACGAAGCGGGGCGGGGCGTTATGATTGACGTGAGGGTGAGGTGAAGAAAGGGGCGGGGCTTGGGCAGTGCGGCCCCGTGGAGGGGTGGGCAGAGGATGGATCGGGAGCAACGCAGGGGAGAAGGGCTGTGGGTGCTGGGAGAGGAGAAGCTCCACATGAGCTGCACTGTGTGCTCCCAGCCCAGAAACCCCCCGTGTCCTGGGCTGAACCCAAAGAGT
>JAUMJL010001757.1:0-24066 GCA_033558185.1 Dromococcyx pavoninus
GAACAGACGGGACAGGGATTAGGACACAGAGCAGGATGGAACATCCCTGACCTCAGCAGAGAGCACGGTGCTGCGGGGTGTGGGAGGCTGCGCAGCCTCTCGTCCAGGAGAGTCCCAGCCGGTGGTTCTGGGCACAGGGAGGCTGCAGGAAGATGTGGAAGGGATGCTGCCCTCTCCCACCATGGCAGCCACTCCTCCTCCTGCTCCTCTTCCTCCTCGTATTCCTTGTATTCCTCCTCCTCACAGAACCCTCCAGCTGGTTCAGGCGAATCCAGAACCGGGGGCCTGTGTGGGGAGAACCAGACCTGTCACCACGACTCCTCGAACTGCGACTGCCAGGAGCCCCAGTAGAGCCCACAAACACCAGTCCTGGACCCTGGGCAGAACCCTCCCCCCCAGCCCACGACCCCCATTAAAGCCTCTCCTCCAGCCCCAGGGCCCTGTTAGAATCCCCCTCCAGCCCCACGACCCCCATTAGATCCCCCTCTCCTCCAGTCCCGTGATCGCCATTAAAGCCTCTTCCAGCCTGAGACCCCATTAGAGCCCTCTCTCATCCAGCCCCGGGACCCCCATCAAAGCCCTTCCTGAACCCTGCGATCCTTGTTAAAGCCCTCTCCCCCCCCCCCCCCCCCAAACCCTAGGACCCCCGTTAGAGCTCCCCCCTCCAGTCCAGGACCCCTGTCAGAGCACCCCCAGCCTCGAGACCCCGTTAGAGCCTTTCTGCCGAGCCCAGGGCTCCGTTAGAGCCTCCCCCAAGCTCCGGAACCCCGTTAGAACCGCCCACCAGCCCTGGACCCACCACTGCCCTCCCCACTCACCGTGGCCTAAGCCGCCCAGGCCCCGCTCTCAGCCCATGTCCCGTGTGAAGCAGTGGTACCGGTACCTGGAGCGGGGGACCGGCCCGGGAGGGACGGCGCTGCCTCCCGGAGGGTCCCGGTTCGCCCCGGTGCCCCCATTCCTCGGCGGTGGGCAGGTTGTGCCGGGGCAAAAAGGCGCTGCGGGAGCGGAGCGAGCCCTCAGCGTCGGGAACGGCACCAGCCCGGCCTCTCCGCACCCCGGACCCCGGGTCCCGAACCCGGCCGTGCCGCCCTAAGCCTCCCCCGTCCCCTCCTCAGCACCGACCCCGCCACCCAGGGTTCCCCCTCAGCACCTCTCCCGCCCGTACCGCCGCTCCAGCCGCCGGGGCCGAGCTCGCAGCCCCAGGGGCAGGGGAGGGGGTAGCCCCGGGGCCCGCGGTCCGACCGCCCCGTGCATCGGTCCGAGCCGCCACCGCGGCGGCCGGAAGTAGGGCAACGCAGAGACGGAAGTAGGCACACGACATAGACATTCATAGGGCACGACGCTGACCGGACGTCTGGCAATACATGAACCGGAAGTGTGACTACATAGGGACAGGAAGTGAGCACGCACCATAGGCATACAGAGGGCACGACGCAGGTCGAAGTGTGGCAGATCGGAAGAAGGGCACGACCTAACCGAAGCGGTCAACCGCTACCCGAGCCTGCCCCCGCCATGCTGAGTGCGGGCAGGTCAGAGCACTGATCCCCCCTGGCGGCTCCTCCTGTCCTTTCCTCCTCCTCCTCGCCTTCCTCCTCCTCCCCCGCTACCCAACACCCACACACGCACTTCCCCGCGCTCCGCCCTCCTCTCCGGCTCAGTCCTGCGCGGATTACGCGGCCTAAGCCGCTTTCCTGCCCCCCCCCCCGGATGGAGCAGCATGGAGGACGGCAGGTGGGGCTCGGAGGGATGTGGGGGGCACCTGGGCCTCGCGTTCGCTGCCGCCGTTCGGCGTCTCCCGGGCGGGCGGCGGCACCGGGCCTGAGGCCGCTCTCCCTGTCTCCATGGCAACCATTCCCGACGCGGGGAAGGGGCGTGGCTTGGCTGGGAAGGGGCGTGGCCTGGGCGGTGCCATGGCCTCAGTCGCCCATAGAGACCCACAAGGGGCCCATAGGGACTTATTGAGACCCATAGGGACCTATAGAGCCCATAGTGACCATAGGGATCCACAGTGACACATAGGGTTCCGTTGAGACCCATAGCGTCCCATAGGGCCCTATGGGGACGCCTAGGAACCATAGAGACCTCATAGGGCCTCCCCAGAGCCCCGTAGTACCCCATAGAGTCCTTAGAACCCCCATAGAATCCTATAGCACCCCATAGCCCCCCATAGAGACCTATGGGGGCCCATAGGCCCCTCATAGAGCCCCACAGGGACCCATAGAGCCTATACGGACCCATGGGGACCTATAGTGCCCCGTAGAGCCCTCATAGAGCCCCCAGAGTGCTCCATAGGGATCCATAGAGACCTATAGTACCCCCATAGAGACCCATAGATACCTCACAGCATGCTATAGCACCACACAGAGCTCTGTAGCACCCCATAGTGCTCCACAGGGACCAATAGAGCTCACAGAGCCCCATAGCATCCTATAGCACCTCACAGAGCTCCCATAGAGCCCTTGTAGAGACCTCATAGTGCCTTATAGAGCTCCCATAGGGACTCATAGAGCCTACAGAGCCCCCACAGAATCCTATAGCACCCCACAGAGCCCATAGCAACCCATAGTGCCCCATAGAGCCCCCAGCCCTGCCCCCTCCCTCAGCTATGATCCCTCACTGTCAATCACAGGCGGATGAAGGCAGTGGTGCGGGGCTGAACAGCCTCATCCTGCTTCTGCTCAGTGCCCGTGGAGAGCCCAGTGACACAGGTGAGTCCTGCCCCACAGGCAGGTAGGTGCCTGGTGTGGTACCTACCCCATGGCGTGGTCGATGCCCCTCAGCACGGTCCCTGCCCCATAGTGAGGGTCGCTGCCCTATGGTGCGGTTCGTGCCCCACGGCATGGTCAGTGCCCCCCAGCGCAATGTGTGTCCACAGGTGGCAGCAGCCCACGGGGCAGCCTGGCGCGCTCACTGCAGAAGGCAGAGGCCATGCTGCGGAGCTGTGTCAGTCCCGGCCTGCGGCGCCTGCTGCCCCCACGGCCCCGCCAGTGCAGCCACCACAGCTGCGATGATGATGATGACGATGAAGCCGATGATGAGGATGAAGCCGCAAGCTTCGTGCCCGCGCTGGAGCAGAGCTTCCTGGGACTGCACCGCGGGCTCTGCGTGTGGGAGGATCCACGCACCGAGACCTTCCATGGCCACGTGCGGCCGCAGCCCCGTGACGCTGCCAGCGCTACCTTCTCCTACCACGTGGTGCACCCATGTGTGGCGCAGCATGGCGCCACCCTGCATGCGCTGCTGCAGCACCGCCACCACCTGCGCCTCGCCCGCGACTACAGCCGCCGTCTGCATGCCGCCTCCACCTTCCTGCGCCAGCTCCTGGCGCTGGCAGCGCTGCCTGAGCCAGTGGCCATCGCTCAGCCGCTGCGCGTGCTCTGCCGGGAGCTGCGGGCACACGCCGGGCACTGGAGCACTCTGCGACGGCGGATGCGCAGTGACCCATGGCTGCGGCCGCTGCTGCTGCACCGGCACAAGGTGGTGGTGGAGATGCGGCGGGCGCTGCTGCTACTGGCGCTGCAGGCGGCACAGCTCACCGAGTGCCACATTGAGGTGCGGCTGCGGGCACTAGCGCGGGCTGACTCTGCCAAACCCCCGGCTGCGGTGCTGCTTTCCGACCTCTTCCAGGGGCTGGAGATATACAACCAGGCTGTGGGTGAGCTGGCCCTGGAGCTCCACGGTGCCGGCATTGCCCACGGCTACGGCGACAGCACCGACAGCTCTGGTGCCTTCTCTGTGTCCCGTGTGCTCAGTATCCTGGCTGCCGAGCGTGGGCGAGTGGCGGCTGAGCGGCTCCAGCCCCTCCTGCAGCCGCGGGACTCAGGCACTGGGGCAGAATCCGTGAGCTGGGAGGACGTGGCGGTGCCTTGGCCCCCACAGCATGGTGCCATGGAAGTTTCTGGAACGTGTGAGCACAAGGAGCTGGTGGGCATCGCTGCGGAGCTGCGGGAGCTGTGCAGGGAGGACAAGGAGCTGATGGGCTTCATCCTGCACGCACTGGTGGCCTCCGCTGACGGCCTCTGGCACCACGTCTTGCGCGCACCCACACGGGAGACGCCTGTGGTGTCCGAGAACCCCAGGACCCTGGAAATGCAGGACACAGGCACAGCCGCGGCTCTGGACTCGAAGTCGGTGCGCTGGTTGGATGCCTGGCACGCGCCCATGGCCGCCACGCTGCACAACCAGTACCGCCTGTGCTTCTGGGGCGCCGCAGGCACCGCGCTGGAGCAGCGCCTGGCAGCACCGCACGCCGGGGCTGCCGCCAGCGCTGCACAGGTCCTGGCTCACGCCCTCACCCAGGGTAGGTGGGGGCTGGGGGTGGCGGGACCCCCACATCCTTCTGACACTGCTGTGGGGGGTTCTGGCCCCACACCTGATCCCCTGGCCCCACTGTGGGGTCTTTGACCCCACACCTCGTCCTCTGGCACCAACACATGGGGCTCTGACCCACATACCCCCTCCTTTGGCACTGACACAGGGGACTCTGATCCTACAACCCATTCTCCAGCCCCATTGCCAAGGGGCTCTGACCCCACACCCCATCTTCTGGCACCACCATGGGGGACTTTGACCTCCATACCCTGTCCTTTGGCACCGACATTAGGGTCCCTGGCACTGACACCCTGTCCTCCCACAGCCCAGGTGCCCCCAGAGTGCGAAGAGGAGCTGGGGGGGCTCTGCCTGCGCCTGCTCTGCCGGGACGCCCTACGGAGCTGGGAAAGAGGTACGGGGATGTTATGGGGTGCAGGGTGTCAGGTACAGGATATGGGGGGTGGGGGGTGGGTTATGGGATGCGGGATATGGGGCGCAGGGTGGGTTATGGAGTATAGGGTGTGGGGTGTGTGCTGTGGGATATGTGGTGTGGGGTGGATTATGCAGTGTGGGCTGTGGAATATGGGGTGTGGACAGTGGGTTATGAGGTGCAGGATATGGGGTGTGGGGTGAGGGATGAGTTATGGGGTGTGGGGTTTGGGGTGCAGGCTGCAGGGTGTAAGTTACGGGGTGCAGAGTGCATCATGTGGGAGGTTATGGGGTGCTGTGGGGCAGGTTATGGGGTGCTGTGGGGCGGGTTATGGGGTGCAGGCCGTGGGGTGGGTGCTCTGTGGGGTTCAGGAGGGTTATGGGGTGCTGTGGGTGCTGTGAGTCAGGTTATGGGGTGCTGTGGGTCAGTGCTGACACCACCCCAGGGTTCCCCCGGGCGCTGGGGGCCACACAGTGGCTGGGAGGCCGGGGGACGGCACTGCAGGCGCATCCGGACACGGTGTTGAGCGTGGCGGCACAGAGCCTGCAGCAACTGCACCCGGCACTGGGCTGTGCCCTGCGCTGCCTGCACGGTGAGCCTGCCCCACACCTGCCCCACACCTGCCCCACAGCCCCTCCACTGCCACACACCCTGCCCCAAACCCAGCACTGGCCTCTGCTCTGCACTGCCTGCGCAGTAAGCCTGCCCCATAACCTGCCCCACACTTGCTCCACACCTGCCCCACAGCCCCCCCACTGCCCTGTCACTGACCCACAGCCCTGCCCCATTGCCCCACACCTGGCCCTGGCCTGTGCCCTGCGCTGCCTGTACAGTGAGCCTGCCCCACGCCTGCCCCACACCTGGACCTGCCACACACACACCCCACTGACTTCAGCTGGGAACCCTAGCCCTGCCTCCCTGCCCCACACCTGCCCTGCTGCCCACATACAGGACCCCCTGTTCCCCCCAGACCCCCAGTGTCTCCCCCAACCCCCTGTGCCACCCAGGGCCTCCCTGACCCCCTGTGCCCCCTAGGCTGCCCCCCACTCTGTCCGGCCGTGCTGGGCCGCTGCGTGGCTACGGCGCAGGCCTCCAGCTCGTGGCTGCGGGGCAGCTCCTGCCGGTTCCTGGCAGCCTGGGCACTGCCACAGTTCCTGCTCGTCACCCAGGGGGACCTGCCGGTACCAGGCTGGGGAGCTGGTTGTGGGGCTGGGGGCCTGGTTATGGGGCTGGCAGGGGGTCTGGTTATGGGGTTAGTGGGCTGTTTGTGAGGCTGGTTGGGGGGCTGGGGACTGGTCGGGGGCTGGTTGTGGAGCTGGGGGCTTGGGGGCTGAGGGTTGGGGCTGCTTGTGGGCCTGGAGGCTGCTTGTGGGGCTGGGGGGCTGGTTATGGGGCTGATGGGGGGCCTGTGGGCTGGCCATGGGGCTGGTTGTGGGGCTGGGGTGCTGAGGGCTGGGGCTGGCTGTGGGGGTGACTGTGGGGCAAGACTCCTCTCACCTCTTTCCCTGCAGGTGCTGAAGGCAGAGACGGAGCAGCTAGTGGGGCTGCTGGGGATGCTGAGCGGGAGCCCCCCAGATCCAGGGGGGGCTGCCCCACAGCCACCCCACACTTCACTGTCCCACTGGGAGCATGAGCTCTGCCAGCAGATCCGCTCCCTGGCTGCCAGCATCCAGGTACGGCCCCGCCACTGCAGCAACTGTGGGGACGGGGGGGGTGCGGGGGGGGTACAGGGTGTAGGGGGGACAGGGGGTGCAGGGAGTAACAGGGTATAGGGGGAGTTGCAAGGGGTTGCAGGGTGCAGGGTGTAGGGGCTACAGGGTACAGGGGTGCAAGGGGGGGAGCTGCAGGGTGTAGGGGGTGCGGGGATGCAGGGGGAGCTGCAAGGGGGGGCGGGGGGGCAGGATGCAGGGGGAGCTGCAGGGTGCAAGGGGTGCAGGGGGAGTTGCAAGGGTGGTGCAGGGGGGTACATGGTGCAGGGGGAGCTGCAGGGTGCAGGGGGTACAGGGTGCAAGGGGTGCAGGGGAGCTGCAGGGTGCCAGTTCCCACCGTGCCCCCCATCTCCCACAGCTCTTCTCCGGCGAGGTGCTGCGCATGTTTTCCTCCGACTGCAAACGCATGGCAGCCGAGATCTTCGACCAGACGATGCCGCAGGGCCGGCACTGGCGCCTCGGCCTGCGTGCGGGTGGGTAGCGCTGCGCCGGCGCTGCTGCTGCTGGGTAGGGGGATGGTGCTGGTGGGTAGCGCTGTGCCAGTGCCAGGAGGGTGCTGGTGCCAGGCAGGGCACTGGTAACCGGTGCGGGGCAGGGTGCTGGTGCCAGTGCTGGTGCCAGGCAGGGTACTGGTGCCAGGGGGTAGGGCTGCACCTGTGCTGGTGCCAGGCAGGGTTCTGGTGCTGGTGCCGGTGGGTGCTGAGCGGGTGCCGTTGCCTGCAGAGCTGCCCAGTTCACCCAGTGCCTATGCGGCGGCGGCGGCACAGGCAGTGCTGGGCCAGGTCCTGCAGGGCGCTCAGCTCCTGCCACGCGATGCCCAGGCACCCACACTGGCACGTGTGACTACGGCATTTCTGGAGGCGTGGATGGATCACATCCTGACTCAGAGGATCAAATTCAGGTAGCGGTGCTGGCGGTGCTGGGTGGATGCCAGGTGTGCCAGGCGCCGCACTCAGCCCCGCGGTGCCACAGCCTGCAGGGAGCCTTGCAGCTGCGCCAGGACCTGGAGGTGGTGCGGGAGCTGCTGGGCTCGGAGCGCTCGGGGCTGGCACCGGAGACACGGCAGGACCTGCTGTCGCTGCGTGCCCTCCAGCAGATGGAGGCGGCCATCATGTGTCTCCTGCAGCAGCCGGGCACCGTGGCAGGATCCGGCCCACGCGCCTGGCATGCGCTGCGCCGCTGCTGTGAGCCACAGGCACCGGGTGGGATGGGCACTGGGATGGGACTGGTGCGGGAAGGACACCATGGCAGGATGGGGACTGGGATGGGATGGGCAGCGGCACAGGATGGAGAGTAGGACAGGATAGAAACTGGGACTGGATGGGACCAGGGCAGTATGGGCACTGGGATGAGATGGGGACCAGGACAGGATGGGGGCCAGGGTGTGTTGGGACTGGAATGGAATGGGGAACCAGGACAGGATGGGGACTGGAATAGGTTGGGCACCGGGATGGTGAGTGGGATGGACAGTAGGACGCGATGGGACTGGGATGAAATGGGATTGGCGTGGCATCAGACTGGGCGAGATGGGCACCAAGACAGGATGGGACTGTGTTGGGATGGGCACCAGGATGGGATGGGCACCGGGGTGGGACGGGACTGGTATTGCCCCCGCCTGCCACCCCAGGGGCTCTGGCCACCGCAGATGCCAGCACTGGTGGGATGGGGACTGCAGCACCCTTGGGTGGCATCGCTGGGCTTCCTGGAGCCCTCGCTGTCCTGACTTCCCTACCATGCCAGGCTCAGACGACGGTGCCCACCCACAGGAGCGCGGCGCAGGCAGCCTGCAAGACCTGGACACCCTGGAGCCCCCGGCAGCCGCTGCCACAGCCGAGACACCACCACAGTTCCTGCCCCCTGTGCCCGACCCCCACCTGTGGGGCCGGCAGCAGCAATGGCTCTCACTGCGGCTGCACCGCGCCCGCCGCTGGCGCGTGCCCGGCTTGCCCTGCGTTGGCACCAACCCTGACCCCTGAGCGCTGCCGCGCCAATAAACCAGGCCAGGCCACGCACTCTGATGGCTTCATCTGGTACAGATCCTGAGCCTCAAAGGGTTTGGCTTGTTGGGAGCCACGTTCCCACCTTTGTGCTCATCGGGAGCGAGTGAAACCAGGATCGCGTCCTGCTGCGGTGGGTTCAGATCAGAGGCCATGGCTACCAGAGCCCTGGTTGTGGCTACCACTCCAATGACACCACAGCCGCTCCCGGTGCTGAGATGCTGTATCAGTGTCTTTGTCCAATGCAAATCCCAAGCCTCAAAGGGTTTTTCATAGCAGGAGCTGCATTCCCACCTTCCTGCTTGTCCATAGCGTGCCAAACTGAGATCACTTTCCGGTAGAGCGGGCTGGGATCAGGGTCTGTGGCTACAAGAGCCCTGGATGTGACTACAGCTCCAATGATGCCCCTCTTCACTCCCACCCTCACCCCCATCCCCACCCTCACCCCCATCCCCATCCTCCTCCTCATCCCATCCCCATCCTCCTCCTCTGCAGATGCCAGAAGCACTTTGCAAGTGTAAGTGACAGGGGACAGGTCAAGCAGTGTGCGTGGCCACCCCAGGACCCTACCAGCCTCAGGACTCTGCCAGCCATCGTCCCCAAGGCCAGGTGGCGAACAGGGGGCACATGGGGTGTTGGCCCCCCCACCATGGGGCAGTCCCAGGGACCCTGCCCAGCTGTGGGGCCAGCCGAGGGACCCAATAAAGTGGCTTCCAAGGATATAGTGAGCCCATGTGGAAAACAAGGGGGTCCTTGGCCCCTCGGGGCTGGGTTTGAAGCTGCGGGACAGGGAGGACTGAACCCCCCCCCCCCGGTTCCTCTTAGCCACAGAGTGGAGCAGCTCCAGAGCCGCAGCAGAGAGGGAGATCTGGGTGCACAGGGGGTATCCTGAGTTTGGAAAGCCAAGGAAGTGGGGAGACCAGGCTGGATCCATGGGCTGGAGGGCAGGAAGGCTCTGCAGAGGCCAGGCTGGATCCATGGGCCAAGGCCATTGTGATGGCGTTCAATGTGTGGGTCCTGCACTTGGTCCACAACAACTGATGTGGACTTGGGTCACCTCGAATCCTGGGTTCAGTTTTGGGCCCTTGACTCCATAAAAGACCTTGAGGGGCTGGAGCACATCTGGAGAAGGGAATGGAGCTGGAGAAGGGGCTGGAGAACAGGGGTTCTGGGAGAAGCTGAGAGACCTGGGGCTGTTTAGCTGGAGAAGAGGAGGTTGAGGGGAGACTTCATCGTTGTCTGCAGCTCCTGGAAAGGAGGTTGAAGCCAGGCAGGGATCAGACGCTGCTCCCAAGAAACAAGGCATGAGATTAGAAGCAACCGTCTCAAGTTGTGCCAGGGGAGGGTTACATTGGATATTCGGGACAATTCCCTCCCTGACAGAGTGGTGAAGCACTGGCAGAGGCTGCCCAGTGCAGCGATGGAGTCCTCATCCCTGGAGAGATGTAAAAGCCAAGTGGATGTAGTTTTTAGTGGTGGACAGGGTTAGTGGTGTGGTTGACAATGCTGAATTACAGGAATTCGAGAAGTGTGTGCCCAAGAAGTTGTTGCCCAATCCCTGGAGGTGTTCCAGGCCAGGTTGAATGGAGTTCGGAGAACCCTGATCCAGTGGGAGGTGTCCCTGCCCATAGCAGGGGGTGGAACTGGATGGGCTTTGAGGTCCCCTCTAACCCAAACCATACCATGATTCTCTGTAACAGCTTTTCCCCCGTGTGCCGGTTCCTCTCTGGTGACAGAGAAGACGTTGAGCTTGTGTCTCGTTTAGACACTGAGCTTGTGTCCCATGAGATGTTGATCCCGTGTCTCCTCGTCAAAGCCTGCCCACACCAGTGAGCTGAACCCCTCCTCAAAACCAACTCGCCCTGACTCATCTTCTTGCTGAGCCAGAGCCGCCGTCTCCCAGCCCTGGAGGAGAAGGTCCCTCAGTCCCATGGCTCTTTGGCCACTGTCCCCATCCTCTGCATGGCTGTGAGCCCCAATCCCAGAAGGAGAGCTCCCTGTGCTGACATCAGGTGCAACGGGTTCCTGCATCTCCTTGTGATACCTCCAGGGTGTTCCTCATTTGCTAATTGGATCAGTGCTGATTAGATTCAGGGAGTACCAGGATAGGACAAGGGGAATGGTTTTAAGTTGAAAGAGGGGAGACTGAGATGAGATCTTGGCAAGAAAAGTTTTCCTGTGAGGGTGGGAGGCCCTGGCACAGGTTGCCCAGAGAAGTAGTGGCTGCCCCATCCCTGAAGGTGTTCAAGGCCAGGTTGGATGGGGCTTGGAGCCCCCTGATCCTGTGGGAGGTGTCCCTGCCCCTGGTACTGGATGGGCTTTGGAGTCCTTTCCCACCCAAACTTTTCCATGATTTGATGACTGTGGGGCTCAGCCCCATCCACGCTGGAGACCCCTTTTCCATGCCCATGGGGAGCAGCAGGCACTCCCAGGAGCATGGGTGGTGCTACCATCTCCAACGCCACGCTGAGGGGTTTGGCTCTGCTGCCGCTGCTCCAGGGGTTCCAGGAGATGCTGTGGGACCCATCCGGCTCATCCCACCAGCTTGGGCGCCTTTAAGGACGCTCTGGCAGCAGGACCTGGCAGCGGCCGGCGGGGCGGACGTGGTTGGGTTGGGTCTTGGCCAAGCTGCTCAGGGAATTCATAACATCCCTGGAAGTGCTGAGCTGGGCTGGATTGGAGCCCACTGAGCTGTGCACCTCGGCCGCATGGAGCAGAGCCAGCCCAGCTGGCTTCTCCTGCCCTGGAGCCAGCGCCGTGCTCAGCGCTCCGGCCAGGAGGACACGGAGAGGGGCCAGGGCTTTGGCAAACCTCAAGAGTTCCATCACGTTGACGATGGGTGACACCAGCCAGGGCAGCCCCCCTTCCCAGAGCCCTGGGTGGGTGTGGGAGATGCCTCAGCACATGACAAAGCCTGTCCCACCATCCACCCCCCGGAGACAGGCACAGAACCAAGCACCACCCTGCGCACCAGGCAGCTGGGCCCCTGCCAGTGCCAGAGCCGGTCCCAGCCATCCCCACTCTTGACATGGGTGTGGCAAAGACTATCCCCAGGGGCTGTTGGGATGGAGGACCTTGTCCTGCAAGAACATGCCTAGGTGATAGAGATCCAAAGGACCCTGTCCTGCAGGAGCATCCCTGGGTGTTGCAGACCTGGAGGACTCTGTCCCTCAGGAACAACCCTGGGCTATATGGGGCCAAAGGACCCTGTCCTGCAGGAGAATCCCCAGGAGATACAGGGCCAAAGGACCCTGTCCTGCAGGAACATCCCCATTTGCTGCTGGGTTGGAGGACCCCATCCGTCAAGAGAATTCCTGGGTATTCCTGCTCTGTCCCTCAAGAGCATTCCTGGGTGTTCCTGCTCTGTCCCCACAGCCCCTGGATGCAGGGATCTGGGGCCACAGCCGTGTCTGGGACAGCCCTAGTGGAGGGGACAGCAATAGGGACAGGGATGGGGATGGAGATGAGGTTGAGAATAGGATCAGCTCCAATCCCTGCTCGCTCCAGCTGGGCACGAGCCAGGTGAAGGCAGAGTGGCCACCAAAGGGTGGCTCAGCCCGCTCCCCACCCTGTGGCTGAGGCCGCAGAAAATCCCAATAAAAGGAGGAAAAGGCTAGCAAAGTCCTTTTGGGTGGAAAATGAGCTCAGGGAAGGTTGGCAGCTGTGCCAGCGGCAGCGAGGGGGTTTTTTTGAGCATCCTGCTCATAGTGTGGGGGGACACAAGACCAGAGACATTCCCCCACCCCGGGTACCCCGACCTGGACCCCCATCTCACACCCTGGGCACCCCGATGTGGACCCCCACCTCACAACTCTGTGTGTGTGCACAGGGATGTGTGCAGGGCTCTGGACATCGTGGGCATCACTTTCCCCAGACAGGGATCCCTGCTGCCTGGCAGAGCTGGATCCCAGGGCAGGATCCCAAGCTGGATCCCAGACTGGATCCCTGCTGCTCCCTCCTGCTTGGAGCAGAGTTTGGCTGCATAGCCCAAGTTGCTCCATTTGGGGCCTCCCGGGTCCCCAGGCTCAGCCGGAGGTACTGAGCGTGGGGATGGGTGTTTGGAGGTCCTTGTGCTGTCTTTGGGGGTCCCTGTCCCAGTGTCGGTTTGGGGATCCCTGCACCGGGTTTGGGGGTCCCTGTGGTGAAGGTGGGGACTCTGCAGGTCCCCTGGTGGGGACACGGTGTGTGGGACAGCGGAGACACTGTGGGGTGCTGGGGACAGTGGGGGCATGGTAGAAGGACGGGGGGACACGCAATGGTTTTGGGGACAGTGGGGACACTGTAGGTCTCTGGGACACTGAAGACACGATGGGGTGCTGAGGACAGGGGGGACACAGTGGGGTGCTGGGGACTGTGAGGACACCACATGGTGCTGAGGAGAGTGGGGACAGTGGGGACACAGCGGAATGGACAGTGGGGACACTGAATGGTCCTGGGGACAGTGTGAATACTGAATGGTGCTGGAGACAGTGGGGACATGGTGGATGGAGAGTGGGGACACTGGGGGGGTTCTGGGGACTGCAGAGATACTGTGGGGACACGGTGGGGTGCTGGAGTCAGTGGGGACACGGTGGATGGAGAGTGCGGACGCAGTGGGGACACAGTGCCAGGACTGAGATTAGGGGGGGGCTTGGGGGCAGCTGGTCACCCGAGTGGGACAGTTTGACCGCCCCCCAGACTCCCGGTCACCCGGCAGGACCACTGCCCCCCTTCCCCCCCCCTCCATCCCGGGGGTCCCGGGCAGGGACTGCGGGGGGACGGGGACGGGCGGGGACGATGGGGGGCGGGGAGGGGAGGGGCGGGGGGGGCAGGGACAGGAGGGGAGGGAAGGGGGAGCAAGGAGGGGGTGCTGCTGCTCGCGGCCATGGCGGGGGCGCCCCTGGCCCCGCTGCTGCTGCTGCTGCTGACGGCCCCCCCGCCTCCCCCAGCCCGAGCGGCGCCCTCCGGCCCCCCCCGACTGCCTCCCCGCCCTGGGGCCACGGGGACGGGCGCCCCGAACGGCTTCCCTTCAACCACAACGGCACTCCCCCAAAGCACAGCGGGACCCCCCAAAAGTACCGGTACAGTACCCCCCAAGGGCGGCGGGACGGGATCCCCCCCAACCACGACCAGACCTCAAAATGGCATCAGGACGGGACCCCCGAAACGCTCGGCACCGAGACCCCCCCAAAGTACCGGGACGACCCCACCAAAAGACACGTCACCGAGACCCCCCCCGACCACTGTGGAACCCCCCAAAGGCACTGGGACGGGACCCCCGAGACGCTCGGCACCGATACCTCGCCAAACCACAGCCCCCAAAGATACTAGGACGGGACACCCCAAAGGCACCGGGACGCCTCCCACAAAAGGCTCGGCACCGACACCCCCCCCGACCACCGCGGGACATCCCAAAGGCACCTCTAAAGGTACCGAGACCGGACCCCCAAAAGCACTGGGAGCGGCCCCCCCAAAAGGCACCGAGACCCCCCAAGGGCACCAGGACGCAACCTCCCAAAAGTACTGGGGCAACCCCCCCAAAAGGCACCGAGACACCCCCCGACGGCCCCAGGCCGCCCCTCCCTGG
The DNA here is from genome assembly GCA_033558185.1 of Dromococcyx pavoninus. NCBI lineage: Eukaryota > Metazoa > Chordata > Aves > Cuculiformes > Neomorphidae > Dromococcyx > Dromococcyx pavoninus. Next base: position 14,014 of record JAUMJL010001757.1, read on the forward strand.
GCAGTGCAGCCCCCCCCCCAGCCCTGCCCCCCCATACTCGGGCGGCTGAAAGTGGGGGAGCCTGGGGGCAAAGTGGGGAGTGGGAGGTGGGGGGGCATGGGCTGGGGGCGGGGGGGAGTGTGCGCGGCTCTGTGTGTGTGTGCAGGGACCTGTGTGTGCACAACTGTGTGTGTGCAGGAATGTGTGTGCACAGGGCTGTGTGTGCACAGCTGTGTGTGTGCACGGCTCTGCATGTTTGTGTGTGCACAGGAATGTGTGTGCACAGCTCTGTGTGTGCAGGAGTGTGTGTGTGCACAGCTGTGTGTGTGCACAGCTGTGTGTGTGCACGGCTGTGTGTGCAATATTGTGTGTGTGCACGGCTCTGCGTGTGTGTGCACAGGAATGTGTGTGCACAGCTCTGTGTGTGCAGGAGTGTGTGTGTGCACAGCTGTGTGTGTGCAGGGTTGTGTGTGTGCAGGGTTGTGTGTGTGCACAACTGTGTGTGTGCACAGCTCTGTGTGTGTGCACAGGAATGTGTGTGCACAGCTCTGTGTGTGTGCACAACAGTGTGTGTGCAGGAATGTGTGTGCTGGGACCTGTATGTGTGCACAACTGGGTGTGTGCAGGGCTATGTGTGTGTGCAGGGCTGTGTGTGCACAGACCTCTGTGTGTGCACAACTCTGTGTGTGTGCATGTTTGTGTGTGTGCATAGCTGTGTGTGTACACAGGAATGTGTGTGTACACAGGAATGTGTGTGCACAGCGCTGTGTGTGCAGGGCTGTGTGTGCTGGGAGCTGTGTGTGTGCACAACTGTGTGTGTGCACGTTTGTGTGTGTGCAGGGCTGCGTGTGTGCACAGAAATGTGTGTGCACAGGAATGTGTGCACAGCTCTGGGTGTGCCGGAATGTGTGTGCTGGGACCTGTACATGTCCACAGCTCTGTGTGTGTGTGCACAACTGTGTGTGCAGGAATGTGTGTGCACAGCTCTGTGTGTGCTGGGACCTGTCCATGTGCACAGCTGTGTGTGTGCGCAGCTCTGTGTGTGTATGCAGGAATGTGTGTGCAGGACTGTGCGTGGGCAGGGACGGCTGTGGGTGCAGGGCCATGTGTGCACATGGCTCTGTGTGCAGGAATGTGTGTGCACAGGTGTGTGCACGGAGGGGAGTGGCTTGTGTGCACAGGGGTGCGTGTTTGGCCGTGCTCGCACGCCACGGACATGCATGTGCTTTGTGTGTGTGTCCATGCAGCAGTGTGCGGGTGTGCATTCTGCGTGTACTTGGCGTGTGCAGATGTGCCCTTTGAGTGTGATTGGCATGTGTGGGTGTGCTCTGTGTTCAGGTTCCGTGTGTGCCTGACTGCTTGTGTGTTCACATGTGTGTGCGTGTGCTGGGGGGGGCAGGGTGTCCCTGTGAGCGCAGGAGGCAGCGGGGAGCATGCAAGGGGGGTGATGAGGTGCGGGGGGAGGGGGGGGATGTCCCCAAACCCCCCAGATTCCCCCACCCCAGTCCCTTCTCCCATCTCCAGCCCCCGCACCCCGGAAGAAGCTGGTGAGGGTGAAGGTGGTGAGGAAGAAGGTGGTGAAGAAGAAGAAACCGAAGGCTCCAGCCAAGGACGGGGCTGCTCCACAAGAGCCCTGTGCGTACGCACGGTGCCGGGGCTGCACACATGTGTGCACAGGCGTGCACATGGCACACACACACACATGTGTGTGCACACACCTCCACACCGCACACACACACATGAACACAAGAGTCTGGGTGACACGGAGCAGGCTTTGGGTGACATAGAGAAGGGTTTGGGTGACATGGAGCGGAGTTTGTGGTACATGGGGAGGGTTTGGGTGACACGGAGTGGGGCTTGGGTGACATGGAGTGGGGTTTGTGTGACACAGAGAGGGCTTTGGGTGACACAGAGGGGGTTTGGGTGTCACGGAGGGGGTTTGGGTGAGAGGAGACAGGGTGGGTGCCAGGCAGGGTCCTGTCCTGCAGGCTGGCACACACGGCACAGGACACATCAGGCACCCAGGAAGGGGCACACGGTGGGGGGCAGCACTGGAGGGGCCCTGCCCCGGGGATCTTTGAGCCAGCCTGAAACCCCTCTCCCCCCCAGCCTGCCCTCCCCTGGGGCTGGAGTCCCTGCGCGTGCAGGACTCGCAGCTGCGCGCCTCCAGCGCCAAGCGCTACGGCCTGGGCGCGCACCGCGGCCGCCTCAACATCCAGGTACGACACGGGGTGCACATGTGGCAGTTGCATGTGCATGGCATGTGCTGCGTGTGCATGGCGTGTGCATGGTGTGTGCATGGCGTGTGCCAGTGCCACCCCGCTGCCAATGTCACCCCACTGCTGGTGCTGGAGGCACCCAGGAGCTGGTGCCATTGTCCCTGTGTCCCCCCACCCCTGTACCCTCCGCAGTCAGGGCTCTACGATGGGGACTTCTACGATGGTGGGTGGTGCGCGGGGCGTGAGGACGCGGAGCAGTGGCTCGAGGTGGACGCCCGCCACCTCACCAACTTCACGGGAGTCATCACGCAGGGGCTCAACTCCATCTGGACGTAAGGAATGGGGCAGAGGGGCTTCAGGGGGGTGTGCATCTTGGGACCCCGCTGACCCCATCTCCCCGCAGGTATGACTGGGTGACAACCTACAAGGTGCAGGTCAGCAACGACAGCCGCACGTGGTACCCGTGCCACAATGGCACCCGCGAGGCGGTACGTGATGTGGGGGGCACCATGGGGACGGGGGACCCTGCACCCCCAGCCTGGTGGCTGCCCCATTGAGACAGAGGGAGTAACTAGGGAGAAGGGTCTAACCTTGCTGGGGGCATTAACTGTGCCAGGGGGATTAACTGGGAGGGGGGACGGAGGGAGCGTTAACGATGTCAGGGAGAGTTAATCATTCCAAGAGTGGGGGGTAACTGGGGATGTTTAACTGTTCTGGGGGGGTTAACTGTGCTGGGGGGGTTTAACCATGCTGGGGGTGTTAACCATGCCAGGGGCAGTTAATCGTTGTGAGGAGTTAGTTAACCATGCCAGGGGAGTTAACCATGCTGGGGGGGTTAACAGTGCCAGGAGGGATTAACCATGCCAGAGACTTAACCGTGCCAGGAGGGTTTAACTGGGTCAGGATGGGGGGGAGTTAACCATGCCAGGGGGGGTTAACTTTGTCAGGAGTGGTTAAACCATGCCAGGGGGGTTAACCACACCAAGGGAATTAACCATGCCAGCGAGTTAACTGTGTGGGGAAGTTACTGTGCCAGGGGAGTTAACCATGTCAGAGGGGTTAACCATGTTGGGGGTTAACCGTACTGGGGGGTTAACCGTGCAGCCTGCACTGGCCCCAGCTCTGTTGCCTTTGGCCTCCCCAGCCGAGCTCCCTCCAGCGCCGGCACAAAGGCCCCTTGTCCTTGGCCCCTTGTCCCCGATGCCCGCCTGGTCCTGGCACACGCGTGTGCTGCATGGCACGGGCGGGTGTGCCCACGGGGGAGCATGGTAGCCTGGGGCACAGGTGCACAGGGTCACGCGTGTGGGTGGGGATGGGGGGGTGCAAGCTCCCAGACATGAACACACGTGTGGGAGAGGACTGGGGGGCGCAGATCGGAGCCCCTCAACGTGTGCACACGTTTGTGGGCGAGGACTGGGGGCTTTGGAGCCCCCTGCCATGAACACACGCAGGTGGGCAAGGACTGGGGAGGGGGACTGGAGTCCCCTGACACAAACACCTGTGTGGGAGAGGTCTAAGGGGTTGGCGCCCCGTCATGAACATGTGTGTGGGTGAAGACTCGGGGGGCTGGAGCCCCCCCCCCCCAACGTGTGCACACGTGTGTGTGGGGAGGATGGGACCCAGGGGCTGTGGGGTAGGGGCTGCCAGGGGGTCCATGTGCCAGGACTGTGCTGGGAGCTAATTTGGGGGTCCCTGTGTTGGGAGTGGGTTTGAGAGTCCCTGTATTGGAGCAGGTCTGGACATCCCTGTCTCGGGTTCGATTTGTGGGTCCCTGTGCCCAGGGGTGGGTTTGGGGGTCCTTTTGCCAGGTCTGGGGGTCCCTGTCCCATGTTCGATTTGGGGTTCCCTGTGCCAGGGTGGGTCTGGGGGTCCCTATCCCAGAGGCAAGTTTGGGGGTCCCTGTTCTCATTCCTGGGGCATCATGCTGGCATCCCTCTCCTCTGAGTTTGGGCTGTTGGGTTTGGGGGGCAGTGTGGGTACCCCAGGCCCTGTGTGTCCCCTCCAGCCCAGTGACCCCCAAGGTCTGTGTCCCTCCCCACCCCAGGTGTTCCCTGGGAACCGGGACCCCGAGACGCCGGTGCTGAACCTGCTGCCCTCACCCGTAGTTGCGAGGTTCCTGCGCATCAACCCCCAGAGCTGGTTCCCCAACGGCACCATCTGCCTACGTGCCGAGGTCTTGGGGTGCCCCTTGCCAGGTCGGGACCCCCCCGAACCCCAACCCTTATCCCAACACCCTGAATACCAACACAGTCCCCACTACCAGTGTTGGTTTCCCACCAGCACCATCTACTTGTGCGCCAAGGTTTTGGGGTGTCCCTTGCCAGGTGGGGATCCCCCAACCCCCCTCCTGAATCCCAACCCCCTGACACAACCCCCACCCTCACTCAGGTCTCTGGGGTGATCCCACATCCCAAAATCATGGACTATGTCCCCCCAGTATCCACAGAGGTCCTGGGGTGCCCCCTGCCAGGTGGGGACCCCTCCTTACCCCCACCCTCGCCCCAAACCCCCAAAATCCAACACAGCCCCCGCCCCCAGCACTAGGCTGCGGGTTGACCCCACACCCCCAAATCACTGACTGTGTCCCCCGCCATGTCCCCTCATGTCCACAGAGGTCCTGGAGTGCCCCCTGCCAGGTGGGGACTCTTCCTCACCCTGACTCCCTGAACCCCAACACGCCCTCCAACTCCAGTGCTGTTTCCCCTATGGTGCCATCTGCCTGTGGGCTGAGGTCTTGGGGTTCCGCCTGCCAGGTGGGGACTCCCATCCTCACCCAATCCCCTGGCGCAGCCTCCACCCTCGCACTGGGCTCCAGGCTGACCCCACACCCCAAAGTCACTGACTGTGTCCCCCCTGTGCCCACAGACCCCGATGACCCCTACTCCTGGCCCAGCCCTCCCCTCCCCACGGACCCCCTGGATTTCCGCCACCACAACTACGAGGAGATGAGAAAGGTGGGGGGCGGGGGAAAGCTGCACCCCTGGGGGCATCTGGGGGGGGGGAGCGGGGCTGGGCCTCTGGGGGCACCCTGATGTGGGGCATTGGAGGGGCTGGAACCCTGGGGGCACCCCAGTGTCAGGCGAGTGGGGGGCTGCACCCCTGTGGTCACCTTGATTGATGTGGGGCAGAGGGGGTTTCTGCATCCATAGGGCACCCCAGTGTGGGATGAGGGTGGGGTCTCGACACCCCAGTGTGAGGCAGGAAGGGTCTTTGCCCCCCCTGGGGACATGGTGTGGAGCAATGTGGGTTCTCTACACCCCAGATAATTGGGGTCTCTACACCCTAGATAATAGGGGTCTCTACACCCCTGGGGACAGTCTGGTGTGGGGCAATGGGGTGCTGTGCCCTCCGCTGTGGGGCAGGGGGGCTCTCCACCCCAGAACCCCCCACCCAGGGTGCTGTGCCTCCCAGCTGATGAAGAGGGTGACGGCCGAGTGCCCCGACATCACGCGCATCTACAGCATCGGGAGGAGCTCGCTGGGCCTCAAGCTCTACGTGATGGAGATCTCCGACCACCCTGGCCACCATGAAGTGGGTGCGTGCCCTACATCTGGGGGGACTGGGGACCCCCGGGTGGGCAGGGGGACATGAGGTCAATAGGGAACCCCAGGCTGTGCAGAATGGGGACAAAGTCAATGGTAACCCCCAGGATGGAGCAGGATGGGGTCAATGGGGACTCCTGGGAGGGGCACGATGAGGACTGGGAGTCTGGAGACCCCCAGGATAGGGACGGGGTGGATGGAGACCCTCAGGCTGGGGCAGGCTATGGACGTGGTGGTTTGGGACTCCCAGGATAGGGACGGGGTGGATGGGGACCCTCAGGCTGGGGCAGGCTATGGACGTGGTGGTTTGGGACTCCCAGGATAGGGACGGGGTGGGTGGCGATGCCCAGGGTGGTGGAGGATGGGGATGGGGTCAATGGGAACCCCCAGGATGGGGAAGAGGTGGCCAGGGACCCCCAAGGTGATGCAGGATGGGGCCAGTTGGGCTGGGGATCCCCAGACTGGGAATGTTGCTGGGCAGGATGGGGATGGGCTGGCCTAGAACCCTCAGGCTGGTGTGGGGTGGGGATGGGGTGACTGGGGACCCCAGGCTGATGCAGGATGGGGATCCCCAGGCTGGTGTGGGATTGGGTGGCCAGGGACCCCCAGGATGGTGATGGGGTGGCTGATGACCCCCAGGCTGGTTTGGGATGGGGATGGGGTGGCTGGGGATCCCCAGCATGGGGACCAGGTGGCTGGGAACTCCCAGGTTGGTGTGGGATGGGGATGCATTGGCCAGGGTTGCCCAGACTGTTGTGGGGCACAGAGGACTGGGGTGACCAGGACCCCTTTTGTCCCCATGTGCTGTGTCCCCAGGCGAGCCTGAATTCCGTTATGTGGCGGGGATGCACGGGAACGAGGTGCTAGGCCGGGAGCTGCTCCTCAACCTGATGGAATTCCTGTGTCGGGAGTTCCGGCGCGGCAACCCCCGCGTGGTGCACCTGGTGACCCACACCCGTATCCACCTCCTGCCCTCCATGAACCCCGATGGCTACGAGACCGCCTACAAGCTGGTAGGGTCGGGCTGTGCCACGGCGCTGAGCACCCACTGGCTGCGGGGCTGGGCTGTGGTGACCCTGTCCCCCGGCAGGGCTCGGAGCTGGCGGGCTGGGCCATGGGGCGCTGGACCTACGAGGGCATCGACCTCAACCACAACTTCGCCGACCTCAACACGGCGCTGTGGGATGCTGAGGACAACGACCTGGTACCCCACCAGTTCCCCAATCACTACATCCCCATCCCTGAGTACTACACCTTCGCCAATGCCACGGTGAGCACAGCACCCCGAAACCCCATCCGTGCTCAGCCATGGCATGCCAGGGAGCATCCACCTATGGCATACCCACCCATGGCATCTGCACCCATGAGATGCCCACCATGAGATGCCTACCCGTGACATCTGCACCCACAGCATTCCCATCCATGGCATGCTTACCCTGGGAAGCCAGCCCACGGCATGCCCACCCATAGGATACCCACCCATGGCATCCACACCTATGAGATGTCCATCCATGGCAGGCCCAGACCACCCAGGGTCCTCTGGGACCCACTACGGGGAACTTGGCCACCTCAGGGTGAGAGGGTCCATGGGACCAGGATGATCCCAGGCTGGTGCAAGATGGGGATGGAGTGGCCAAGGACCCCCAGGATGGTGCAGGATGAGGATGGGCTGTCTGGGGACCCCAAGGATGGTGCAGGATGGGGATGGGGGTCAATGGGGACCTCAAGGCTGGTGCCGGATGGGGACAGGATGATAGAAGCCCTGCGTCCTATGGAAGGGGCGATGGAGGCCATGTGCCCTACAGAAGGGTCAATGAGACCTTTCCCCCGACCCCCCTGTGATGTGGGGTCCCCCCAGGTGGCCCCTGAGACGCGGGCAGTGATCAACTGGATGCAGCGCTACCCCTTCGTGCTGAGCGCCAACCTGCACGGCGGGGAGCTGGTGGTCACCTACCCCTTCGACATGACGCGCACCTACTGGAAGGCGCAGGAGCTGACCCCGACGCCTGACGATGGCGTCTTTCGCTGGTTGGCCACCGTCTACGCCACCTCCAACCTGGCCATGGCCAGCGAGGAGCGGCGCCTCTGCCACTACGACGACTTCATTCGCTACGGCAACATCATCAACGGTGCCAACTGGCACACGGTGGCCGGCAGTGAGTGGAGGGGTGGGACAGGGGGTTGTAGAGACTGTGGGGACCCCCCTGAGACCCTCCCAATCCTGCCCAGGCATGAACGACTTCAGCTACCTGCACACCAACTGCTTTGAGATCACGGTGGAGCTCTCATGTGACAAGTTCCCGCACGCGTCCGAGCTTCCAGCAGAGTGGGAGAACAACCGGGAGTCCCTGCTGCTCTACATGGAGCAGGTGGGGTGGGGACAGGGACCCCCTGGGTGGGAAGTGAGGTGGATGGAGACCCCAGGGTGGGGCAGGATGGGGACAGAGTCAATGGGGATCTCCAGCATGAGGACAGGTTGGCTGAGGATGCCCAGGTTGGAACAAGATGGGGATGGGTTCAGTCGGGACCCCAGGATGAGGACAGGGAGGCCGGGGACCCCCAGGGTGGACTAGAATGAGGACAGGGTGGCCGAAGATCCCAGGATGGGGATGGGGTCAATGGGGACCCCCAGGCTGTAGCAGGATGGGGATGGGGTGGCTGAGGATGCCCAGGATGGGGACAGGATGGGGTGGCAGTGTGTGCCCTGCTGACTCCGGCTGTGTTCCCAGGTTCACCGCGGGATCAAGGGGGTGGTTTGGGACAGTGACACTGACCAGGGCATCGCCAACGCCATCATCTCTGTGGACGGCATCAACCACGACATCCGGACAGGTACAGTGGGACCAGGAGGGGATGGAGTGGGGGTGGGATTGGGGATTACACACTGGGATGGAAATGGCATGAGGATGGGAATGGAATGAGATGGGAATGGGGATAGGAATAGGGATGGCAATAGGAATGGTGATGGGACTGGGAATGGGATGGGGTTGGGAATGGGATGAGGTTGGAAATAGGAATGGGAATGAGATGAGGCTGGGCATGGGATGAGGTTGGGGGTGGGGATGAGATGGGGACAGGAATGGGATTGGGAATGGGGGGGATGAGGATAGGACAAGGTTAGGAATGGAGATGGGAATAGGACTCGGGATGGGATGAGGCTGGGAATGGGTATGGGATGGAATGTGGACAGGAGTGGGCAAGGGATGGGGACAGGAATGGGGGTGGGGACAGGGAGGTGGCCAAGGGACAGGGCTGGGGCTCCTGACCATTCCCACAGCCATCGACGGTGATTACTGGCGGCTGCTGAATCCGGGCGAGTACGAGGTGACGGCACGGGCCGAGGGCTACGAGGCAGCCACACAGCCGTGCCGCGTGTCCTACGAGAACGTGGCCACTGCCTGCAGCTTCCGGCTGGCACGGGTGCGGGCGCGAGGGCGGCGGCCGGTCCCCGCCCCCGACCCGCAGCTGCGGCTGCGACGCCAGCGCTTGCAGCGCCTGCGTGCCCAGCACCGCCACCCGTGACGGGGCTGCCCCGGGGCCGCGGGCTCGGTGCCGGGGGCCATAGCCCACCCGGGTGGTGGGTGCGGGTCCAGTGCAGAGCAGGGGCTCCCAGTAAAGCTGCCTCTGCCGCCACTGCACCTTCTGCTCTGTCCAGGGACCGATCCTGCCCCGCTTAGTGTCGTGTGCCGGGTCCCAGTCCAAGTTCCCGGGTCCCAGTCCTTGTACGCATTCCCAGGTCCCAGTCCTGGTCGTTGTCCCCACTCCCTGGTCCCAGTCCTTGTTCCAGTTCCTGGGTCCGAATCCTAGTCCTTGTCCCCATTCCCAGGTCCTAGTCTCAATCTTTGTCCCGGTTCCCGGTCCCTCTCCCGGTTCCCGGGTCTCGCTGTGCTCGCGCTGTCCCGGAATGGGTGAAGCCACGCCCCCTTCAGACCACGCCCATTCAGACCACGCCTGCATCCTGAAGCCCAATGGCACCATCGCAAGGCCACGCCCCCGCAGGCTCCGCGTTGCCCAAGTCACGTGACCTCCATCGGCGCCTTCCAGTCCCCTCCGCGCGTCCGCCCTCGGGCGCCGATACTGCTCGCCTATTGGCTGTTGTTGGCGGGGGGGCGTGTCCCGGGCGCTGCGGCGGCCAATGGGTGTTGGGTGTTGTCAGCGTCAGGCGGGGTCGACGGCTGCGCGTGCGGCGGAGCGTGCGGTGAGCGGGGGCGGGGCTGGGGCTGGGGGGCACGGGGCGGGGGGGGCCGGGGGGGCTGGGGCAGAGAACACGAGGGTTCCATGGGGGATGAGGGGGGCTGGGGCATGAGGTCTGG
>JAUMJL010001758.1:0-18550 GCA_033558185.1 Dromococcyx pavoninus
GGCGCCGCGCGGCGGCCATGTTGAGAGTGGCCTGGCTGGGGGCGCCCCAGCAGTGCTGAGGCACCGCCTGGCCAGCCACGCCCTGGCGTGGTGCAGCAGCCATCTTGAGTGTGGCCTGCCCGGCCACGGGCATGTGGCCGCCATGTCAGCGCTGTGAAGGGGGCGCAGGACTGGGCAGGGCTAATACAAGAAGTTGTTACTATTACAAAACGTGGAATATTTTTATTTAAGCTCAAGCAGAGTTAAGTTTCATGTAAGTAACTTTTGTTTTTTTGAAAGTTAGACAGAATGTTCCTCTGATAGCATATTTTCTTGATAGCATGTTTTTTTTTCAAATACTGTTTTTCCAGACACTGTTCAGAAAGAAATGATAATGTATTGTGTTGAGTATGGTCTGTGCTGAACAGATGCATCGTCTTCTATAGATACGTCTGTTTGCAGTCATTCCCTGTCTAAAATGCAAGATCAGACAGAGAGCTGGCTCCAAAGCTCCAATTAGCAGAGGTTTGGCTGTTGTGAAATTCATAACATTAAAATTACTCCTTGAAAAGTAATAGAATATACATAACATTTCTGAGAAAAGTTATGTATAGGCCTGTAAGTGGGAAATACATTGTCCGCAGCTCTTGTATCGTTACACATGATTGATGGACTCATTCCCTCATGTGTCCAGTGCTGAAATAAAGGATGCTGCTTTCTAAAACTCCAAGACGAGATTTAAGAGAGTTTGTTTGCCAGCATTTTCGGCAGCTTTGAGCCTGGGTGATCTGTGCTCATGAGCCCTCAGCTAGCAACACTGTCCCGGCTGGTGATGGCTGAGGGCGAGAGGGCATTCAGGGTGAAGCGAGGCCAGAGGATTTAGTACCCAGGCTGCCTAGTTCGGCCCCACATGGCACAAGCACTGAAAAGGCCTGTTTTGGTCGGGTTTTTTTCAGTTGCAGAGGCAAGGCTGGACCTTGGCCTGTAGTCAAAATCTGTCTAAGGCTCCAGGGTCGGCTGTGTCCATGCTGGCAGGCTGCCATGGGCCTGGAAAATGAACTGTGTTGGAACTAGATGATCTTTAAGGTCCCTTCCAACCCTTTTGAGGTTGGAACCATTTTATGATTCATTTGATACAATTATTATTGCAGAGAGTGGAATATTTTGACTTAAGAAAAGTTGGTTTTCTGTAGAATTGGTTTTATAACTAACATCAGTTCAGCAATATCTAAGTGGTAGCATTTTTCAAAGTTAGGCAGTCTGTTCTTCTGATAGTATGTTTTTTTAAATAGTGCTGTTCCCAGACAATACTTCTTCCTTATCTAAGAATGCAAGGTCAGACAGGTATCACCATGTTTCTAATTTCGTTGAGCAGCAGGTTGCTCCTTCTGAGGATGGAGTTAACCCTGCCATACTGCTACTGCTTCAGTCCCAGCCGCTATCTGGAGGCGCTTTCTAAAACATTTTAAGTGGGAAAACTGTAGGAAGGATGGGCTCTGATGAGGGCCTCCCTGATCTGCAGCATGCATTTCCCAGTGGGAGTGGAGGTGGGCAAGGAGGTCTACCTGGCAGATGGGTGGGAAGAGATGGGTGCTGCATTACCCCATGCTCCCCAAACCTGGCAGTCTGCAATTGGCTCAGGAAAACCCCTCCCTTTGCAAACAAGAAAGTGTCCTTTCCTGCCTCTTGCACCTTCCTTAACTAGGTCCTCTCCATCACAACCCTTCCTGCTTTGCCCCATTTTCCCCCTTCTTGTGTGGTAGAGGCTCCTGCCCACTCCCCTGAGCCCCTATCTTTGAGCTCTCCATCCTGGGCAGCAGCTGCCTGGCAGCTGGATTTTCATGTCAGGATTTCCAGCTCTGCTGAGTGGTGACTGATCTGCTGGGAGAGCTGTCAGAGCTCATGACAGACTTTGTCTTGCTCTGTAGTTACTCTGCATTTACTGACATGTCAAGTCTGCTCTGTAGCAGACCAGACCCATACATCTGTTTCTTGCCCCATGATCCACCCTGTCCTGCCTTTCCAAGTGCCTGGAGCTCCCAACACATATGCGACCCCAGAAGTTTATCCCCATTGCAATCTGGTGCAAGGAGGACAAGGTTTGTCTAAAAAGCAAGGGTTGCTCTTCTCTCTGGTGACCCATGATAGGACTTGAGGTAATGGCAGGAAGGTGTGTCAGGGGAGGTTTTGGTTAGATATTAGGAAAAGGTTCTTCACCCAGAAGGTGGTGGAGCACTGGAACACTTCCCAAGGGAAGCAGTCATCAAGCCTGACAATATTCAAGAAGCATTTGAACAATGCCAATGCCCTCAGATATAAATTGTGAGTGTTGGGATTGTCCTATGCAGGAATAGGTGTTGGATTTGATGATCCTTGTGGGTCCTTTCCAACTCAGGTCATTATGTCATTCGGTGATTCTGAGTGAAAGCAGAGCCTGGGCGGACTCTGTGCCGTGCACCGGGCTGTGCTGTTTCCTGCTCAGCACATGGAGGAGGCAGTGGAATGCTGCACCACCTTTGCTCTTTCCTCTACACTTTGCAAGGACACAAGCTCCCAGCTCTGAGCTGTGTTTTCGTGGTGATCCCTGGACACGACAAAACTGCTCACGTGGAATTGATGATCTTTGACCTCCTTTGAAAGGAGGTTGAAGTGAGGTGGGTGATGGTTTCTTCTCCCAGGTGACATACGATAGGACATGAGGAAATGGCCTCAAGCTGCGCCCGGGGAGGTTCAGATTGGACACAGGAAAAATTTCTTCAGTGAAAGGGCTGTCAGGCACCGACACAGCTGCCCAGGGAGGTGGTTGAATCACTGTCCCTGGAGGTGTTTAAAAGATGGGTAGATGAGGTGCTCAGGGATCTGGTTTAATAGTGGACAGGTACGGTTGGGCTCGATGATATCAAAGGTCTTTCCCAAACAAGCGATTCTATGATTCTCTGATCTCGCCAGGCAGGCGAGGGCGGGGCTCGAATTTGTGGTTCCACGCGCAGGCGGAACGCTGAGGCGGGGCCGCGGGAGCCGGGGGGACCCGTGTGGGGGAGCACCGGGGAGCGCTTTGAGGGGCGGACGCGGCGCCGGCTCAGAGTGGGGATGAGCGCGGCGCTGCTACAGGTAACGGGGGGACCGGGGAGGGGTGGGTCGGAATTGGAGACAGGACGGACAGGCTTGGCTCTGGGTTTGGGGGCAGGAGGGTCAGGCCTGGCTCTGGGACTGGGAACAAGAGGGTCAGGCCTGCTCCTGCTCGTGAAGAGGCATGGGGGGCAGGCCTGACGTGGCTCTGGATTGGGGGGGTGAGAGGCTGTGTCTCTTGGGGGGACCCAGCCCTTGCCCTGAGTTAGTGCCCTGGGTTGCCTGCTCTGCTCTACCCTCTCCCCCTCTTCTGGTACCCAGGGATCAGCAACACAAGGTCCATTACAGCCCCTCACCCTGTCATTGCTCTCAGGAACCAGCAAGTCTCTGGTCCTCCCCATCCCTCTGGTCACTCTTTGGGGACATTAGGGATTATCTCCCCCTCACCTCCCCCCTTCCCCCCAAGCCCAGCTGACACAGTGCAGGTCCTGCCTGCCGGAGTTGTGGTGATGGCAAAGCTCTTTGCTTACATGAAACCTTGGTGATGAATGAGGTATTTTTTCCCTCAGTCCATGTAGAGCTGGAACAAGCATGAGGGTTGCTCATGTGGCTGTTGTAACCTGGAGGCAGTGGGATCACGTGAGGGATGAATGTGATCTATAACTGAGGGAAGGAGGGCTTCCCACCCTAACTTGTTGGATTCTGAAGCAAAACAAGGCAGTGCGTGAAAAGGTTACTGCAGTCATTATCTTCCTTCTTCTTCCATTTCCTCAGTGTAGCAGTGGTATCTGGGAGAGTGATGGTAGCTGAAGGCTGTGAAGTGGTTGGGAGGGTTATTGGCATGTTCAGAGGGTCTCAGGTGTTGTTTTGATATCTGTATTCTGGGAAGTGTCAGTGAAAACACACTGAGTATCTGCCAGACTCTTTCTGTTTTGACTGTGGGTCTCATTGCAGGTGTTGTGCTTGAAGAAGGGAATGCTGCTAAAGCAGGTGTTTGCACTCAGCAGGTGGGTGTTCTGGAATCACACCTGGCCAGTAGAACACAGTGTAAGGCATTAACAGGGGTGGAGAACAAGTCCTGTGAGGAGTGTCTGAGGGAACTGGGGTTGTTTATCCTGGAGGAAAGGAGGCTGAGTGGAGACCTTGTCACACACCTGAAAGGAGATTGTAGTGGTGTGGGTGCTGGTCTTTTCTCCCAAGTAAGAAGCGATAGAACTAGAGGAAATGGCCTTAAGTTGTGCCAGAATGGTTTTAGACTGGATATTAAGAAAAACTTCTTCACTGAAAGGGTTGTCAAACATCAGAACAGGCTGCCCAGGGAGGTGATTGAGTCACCATTCCTGGAGGGATTTAAAAGAGGTGTAGATGTAGTGCTTAGAGACCTCGTTTAGTGGTGGACTTCACAGTGTTGAGTTTGTGGTTGGACTTGATGATATTAAAGGTCTTTTCCAACCTAAACCATTCTATGGAAAACACTTTGCCACTTCTAATGGCAGTGTCAGGAAACATACATGACAAAATGTACATTTAATTGTGGAGGGAAGACTTTCAGCTGGTGTCTGGGAGCTGAAAAGGCTGTAGAAGATGAAGAAGAGAAAATATCTTTGCTAATGGGAGCTGTGTCTGAAGGAGTCTTTCTTCAAGGAGATTGACCAGATGTGTTGTATTTCCACAAGAGGGTGAAATCAGAGCTTTTAATGATTATCTTGTTTCCTACAGAGCAGCAACACCCAGAGAAAACGTGCTGTGTGCTGCAGGTAAGGCCTCGTATTAATCCAATGAAAGGCAGAACTTCATTTACTCTAAATCAGGGGTGTCAAGCTCACGGCACCTCTGTTCTCCTGCTCCTGCAGCGTAACGTGCGTCACTCGCTGCACACGTGACCAGCGCTGGCAGGAGCACAGGGACAAGGAGCTCAGTGCTGCTGCTGGGTAGGAACAAAGTGCCAGGCTGGATAAAACAAGATGGAGGGCTGGATTTGGCCCGTGGGCTGTGAGTTTGACACCCATGCTCTAAATAAATATCACACATTTGAGGGTTTGTGTCTCCTTCTTAATTTTTTTTTTTAGCCAATTTTGGGACTGGTTAAATAACCTGGGTGAGTGCTCTTCTATTCCATACCTTTTTTCTAGACTGTTTCCTCTGTTTCCCTGTTCTTGACTAAGCAGATGGCACTGGTCATGGTGTTACGCTGTGGAGTAACATCAGCCAGACACTATTGACTGTGTCACTGCCCAGGAACTGAGTTAAATCCCCATGAGGCCCCACTTTCATGTTTATTGAGCTGGTGGAGTTTGCTGTCACGCAAATAGAATTTGGTTTCAGTGTGGAGGCAAAGCATAACTGTGTGGCTTAGATCCTTTGTGTTCAGTTTCTCTTTGCTGAGCTTCATTTATTCAGAAGAGGGTTATTGAGGGTTTTGTTTCTCCCTGGAGAAGTAGGTCTAAATAAAAGCTCATGATGTTTTGATTTAGCTTGCTGTCACATGAATATTTGAACAGGACTGGATATAAAATCACATGGGGCTCAGATTCATCATAGCAGCATCACTGCTGTCACGTAAGAGGAGACAGATATAACATTTCATCAGTGTCCTCACCATGCACTGGTGCTGACAAGTCTGTCTTTCTTTCTTTGCTTGAGAATTCACCTGGGAAATGAGTCACTTTTAATCTCTTCCTGCCTTATTTGTTGCTCAGTGTAACCAACTGTAAATTGCAACACGCCCAGGCTGCCTGTGCAGGGCAGAGGTCAGCCAAAGCCTGCCTTTGCCTTCCTTCAAAGAACCAAGGACAAATTCTTACCTCAGCATGAATTTTGGGCTTTCAAAACACCCGCATATGTTTGTTAAAAGAATGTCTGCCTGCCATTCAGCTAGAAACATGTTTGCTCTGCTTTGATTTTAAGATGGAGTGCTCGTGAATTGCCACAGACACTACAGATCCCGTCCAACGCATGGTATTGGGAGGTATAAGTACCTGCTCCCAAAGGAGGTAGGAATAGTAACTCCCCTACTGTGCTTGCTTTCAACTGATCCATCCTTTTACAGACTGATTTAAATGATGGTATTATTAATCCCATGACTGAAGAACCATATTGAAGAGGAATAATGTAATGGTTTATTGCTGCTTCTCTGCGTAGAGAGTGTCATATTACATGAAGTACCCACTCATGACACTGTATAAATAATTTCGTTTGTCCAGTACATTCTTTTTCAAACTAATGAGTTGTTTTGGGAGAGGGGGAATCTTTTCCTGATGCTGAATTGAATCCCCCAACTTCAAGTTATTGCAGCATATTGTGATCAGATCTTATTTGCATTTAAAGTTTTACATTATGTGAGATCTGTAAAAGCAGCTATTTTTGTGGAAGGAGGAAACAATAACTCATCTAGACAGCTGCCTTGAAGGCTGGAACTGTGCTCATAGCCCAAACGACTAACTGTGTCCTGGGCTGCAGCAAAAGCAGCATGGGCAGCAGGATGAGGGAAGGGGTTCTGCCCCTCTACTCCGCTCTCATGACACCCCACCTGGAGTCCTGTGTCCAGTTCTGGCATCCCCAGCATAAGGATACGGAACTGTTGGAACAGTTCCAGAGGAGACCATGAAAATGATCAGAGGACTGGAGCACCTCTGCTGTGAGGACAGGCTGAGAGAGTTGAGCTTGTTCAGTTTGGAGAAGAGAAGGCTCCGGGGGGACCTCATAGTGGCCTTGCAGTACCTGAAGGGGCTGGGGAGGGACTTTTTACAAGGGCTTGTAGTGATAGGACGAGAAGGAACGGCTTTAAACTGGAAGGGGGAAGATTTTGATTAGACATTGGAAGAAATTCTTTACTGTGAGGGTGGTGAGACACTGGTACAGATTGCCCAGGGAGGCTGTGGATGCCCCCTTCCTGGTAGTCTTCAAGGCCAGGTTAGATGGGGCCTAGAGCAGCGTGGTCTGGTGGGATGTGTCCTTGCCCATGGCAGGGGGTTGGAACTGGATGATCTTTAAAGTCCCTTCCAACCCAAACCGTTCTGTGATTCTATGAACTGAAATAAAAAGCAGTTTGGTTTTTACTGCTTTTTTCTTCTGGAAGAAATGTATCATGCTATGCGTGTATTTTCTGTGTGACTCTTGTGGTGCTGCCATCCAAGAATTGAACTGCTCAGCCGAACATCTGTTAAGATAATATCCTAGTTTCGTAGTTGGGGAAAATGAACATAGGTGGGCTGTGGTTTGTTCAACATCATTCAGCAAACCTTTGTCAGAAGAAAGTACCCAAGCATGGTCTCCTGTGGGCAAGCATTAATGTTTCTTATTTCCATCATTGTTCAAAACACATAAGCTTTCTATTTTGTCTTTTGTTTTAATACAGGTTCCAAAGAAGAAAAAGGATAAAGTACAGATGAAAGACATAGATGTTGGGACCGAACACGAGTATGGAGATGTCAACATCCAGGTGACTTCCTATGATATGTGTCTTGTGGAACACTTTGCTCAGTACGTGCATAGACTCTGCAACCGGCTCTCCATTAGAGTCAAAGAAAGGTATGAGATGGCTCTGTGTTTGTCTTCCCTTGTGTTAGGCCAGGGGTGTCAAACTTACTGCCCGCAGGCTGAATCCGGCTCTCCACCTCGTTTTATCCGGCCCAGCACTTTGTTTCTCCCCAGAGGCAGAGCCGAGCTCCTTGTCCCTGTGCTCCTGCCAGCGCTGGTCACGTGTGCAGTGTGTGACACGCGTTACGCTGCTGGAGCAGGGGAACGGCGGGAGCCGTGAGTTTGACAGCCCTGCGTGAGGCCACGCGAGGCTTGTGGATGGTGGTACCTTGCAGTCAAGGGTGCAGTCTGTTCTCTCTGATAGACTCTCATGTGTAAATCCAAATCTTCTGTTATCTGCCTAGTGTTCTCTTTTTGTGCCTCTGTGTGGTTTTGGATGCTTTATTTGTAGAAGAAAGGCTGGATTTGTTCAAGCACTTTGAGAAAAAGGCATAAGCCTGTGGGTGCTGAGCTGGGGAACATAGGCTTAAGTATTGCTGACTTTTGCTGCCGTTTTTTCTTTATACTATTTCATCCAGTCTCTGTGCACATATTGCAGAGTAAGCAAGTGCTACAGGAATATACAAACTAGCATGAGCTTGGGGAACCCCTGAAAATTGTGGGAGAGGTGCCCCCTACTTTAGTAGTAGAGAATGTTTCAGCTGCACACTAGATCTCTGAAGCAGGGGTACCCTGATAGCAGTTTTGGCTGTATTAATGAGTCTGAGGAATGTGGTAGAGCTCCATGGTGCCTGAATTAGGCACTGGGAGAAGAACTGCATTGCTTTAATGAAGTAAAATACACTCAGTGGTGATTCTCCAAGATGTGTACCTCTGAGTATAAAACACTGGTTCCTGCTCACACCGCCTAAACCTGTTGTTTTCTTTATGTTCCTCCACTTTGCTGAAGTGTCAGCTGTGGATCTGAAACCCCACGCCTGTAGATCACTTGCTTGTAGTCTCTGTGATTTCTTTTGTAGCAAACAGCACTAAAAGTCGTGATGCATCGATAACTAGTAGGCGTTAGTTTTGAGAAGGATACCTGGCAGCACTAAGAAATTATAATATTGTCAGCAGCGACGCACTGGAAAGCATTCGTGGAGAAATCCTACAGCCTGAGACTGTTGATAGAACTTTTGGTGTAGAGCGTATTACCTCCTATCACGCTTGCCCTCTTGAGGTTGGACTTGGTGTGTGGCGTTCAATATATACAGAAAGAAATGATTTGCCCTTTAAGAGCAAAAATTGTAGGGTAAAATGTGGGCAGTAGGATGGAGCCTGTTGTTATTGTTGCTGTGCACATTGAGATGGGGGAGGCTGAGGTCTCTGGAGTGACGCTGACCGGAGAGCAGAACCTGATCCAATGCCTAATCATACTCCTGTTAAATTCACGGAGGTGAAAATCATGTCTTTTGAGTGGGACGTCGTGGCAGTGGTTTTCAGCTCGGTTCCCAGTGAACAGATTACAAAAAAAGTCAGAACTGTTGCTTTAAAGCTGTCCTTCAACTATTAGAAAAAGTGAGAAGTTCTCTTTCTGGCTGGTGTTTGTAGCTGAGATGGGTTTTTGCTGGCAGTGGTGCTGCAGGCTTCTCCCTTATCTCTTTCCAGTAAAACACTAGGCTTCTGACAGTGCTTGATTTGCAAGATACATTGTTTGCAT
Source organism: Dromococcyx pavoninus (assembly GCA_033558185.1). Classification (NCBI taxonomy): domain Eukaryota; kingdom Metazoa; phylum Chordata; class Aves; order Cuculiformes; family Neomorphidae; genus Dromococcyx; species Dromococcyx pavoninus. The sequence goes on from JAUMJL010001758.1 coordinate 9,227, forward strand.
AATTAATTTCTCTTGAAAAGTTAATCTCCTTCCACATTCTCTGCTGCTGAAGGTTGATTTGTTCCTGTAAAGTAGTACAAATCTATCTTCCTTGTTCTAAGCACTGACCTGTGGTTCCTGCAGCTACGCAATGCCAACCAAAACCAATGAAGTGCTGTTCTTGGAAGAGCGAGGTTCCAAAATGCAGCTGGATGCCGTCCTTACCACCCATCAGAGGATTGTCCAGGTATGAGCTGGTATTTGCCAGTAGCACAGTGGCTCTTGCAGCACATCCTATCTCGGGCTCTCAAACCCCCTTAACAGTTGGACTTAAGTCCTTTGAACAAATGAAAGGTGTGATTAGTGTGTTAACTGAAGCACTAAGTATCATAGAATCACCGAATGGTTTGGGTTGGAATGGACTTTAAAGATCATCCAGTTCCAACCCCCCTGTCATGGGCAGGGACACCTCCCACCAGATCACACTGCTTAAGACCCCATCCAACCTGGCCTTGAACGCTTTCCAGTGCCAGTGTCTCACACCGCTCATCATGGAAAATTTCTTCCTAATGTCTAATCGAAATCGTCCCCTTTCGGTTTAAAGCCATTCCCTCTCATGCTGTCACTACTTGCCCTTGTAAAAAGTCCCTCCCCAGCTTTCTTGTAGGCCCTCTTCAGGTACTGGAACGTTGCTATGAGGTCCCCCTGGAGCCTTCTCTTCTCTAGGCTGAACAAGCCCAACTCTCTCAGCCTGTCATCAACAAGTCTAATTAGATTTCTTGCTAAAGGTTACTCACAAAGTAGAAGCAGAGGAGGAGTTCCTGGATTCTGTATTTCAGCTAGAAGATTTATTGTTGCAGAATACTTTATACAAGGGGTAGCAAAGTCATGTTTAAGGATGAATGATTGGACAAATTCGATGAAATTTAAAAACACCATTAGCATTAGGGCCAGCTTCAAAAGTACGACTGATTGAGGTCAATAGGTACTTCTCCTAAGTGGCTTTTTCCTAGTTCACAGTGTGTTCCATTGCTATGTGCTAAATTTCTGCTGAATTACATTTTAAACCTAGAGGTATATTTTCCCACTGGGGAGAACTGGTGTATGGTTAGTGCTAGGGCAGCCTTTGCAGTACAGTCTCACTTAAATTAAGATCTTTATGAGTGGCTAAGCCTCTTCACATGCAGGAGACCACACAGACTGGGACGGGAAGCGCAGAATTCATAGAGGAGAGCCAAAAATGAGAGCTTTGGGCCATGCTGTGTGCGAGAGGTTTGTGCATGAAGCAGAGTGCTTCTCTGATGAAGTGGTTCCCTGCCACAGGTGCATACTGAAATGATCTCTTCTCCTGGCCACTAATAGAATGAGTCCATTTTGTATGTTGTTCTACTCCTGCAGCGCCTTTGTTTCTTCTTTCAGATCAGCGGTTTGAGTTCAACGTTTGCTCCGATACTCTTGGAAGTTATTCAGAGTAATCAGCCTGAAGGAGTCCACCTGTTAGTGAAAGAGGTAAGCTTAATTTTACCGATGTATGTGCATTACCAATGTCTTTCCAGTATCTGAAGGGGCTATAGGAAAGCTGGGGAGGAACTTTTTACAGGGGCAAGTAGTAATAGGTTGAGGGGGAATGGCTTTAAACTGGAAGGGGGAAGATTTAGATTAGACATGAGGAAGAAATTCTTCACAATGAGCAGGGTGAGACATGGCACAGGTTACCCCGGGGATGCTGTGGATGCCCCCTCCCTGGAAATGTTCAAGGCCAGGTTGGATGGGTCCTTGAGCAGCATGGTCTAGTGGGAGGTGTCCCTGCCCATGGAACTGAATGATCTGTAAGGTCCCTTTCATTCTATGATTTAGGAAGCAGATACGGTGCATGACATGAATTTGCTTTCAAAATACAGACCTGGTCCTGGCACCACTGTCTACTCAACGCTTATGGATACCCAGGATCTCCCAGAACCAGGCCCTCACTTGGTCTATCAAAAATCATTACCTCTAATTCTTGATGAGTGTTTCATTTTCCATTTAGATCTCTCTAATTAGTACAGCAGAAGGTACCTTCCCAGCCAGTCCTATAGATCTGTAGGAGAGAACAGGTTGCAAGTTGCTTTCCTTTGCTGCGCAGATTCCCTGTGACCTGGAAGGGAACGCTTTCCTTCAGCAATGCTTCACTGCGATTGCCAGGAGCTTCACAGAGCTGTTGGTAGCAAAGCTGCAACTGGAAACTCAAATACTGTGCCCTGTTTTGATGGAATTTGCTCTGGGAGGGGTCCAGCTTGATTTTTACAGAAAGGCCCAGAAGTTTTCTCAGCACTGAGGACTTCAGGACAGAATTCCACTCACTGGGGTACCAGGTTTAAGGAGATGTTTAAATTTCTGACATTTTACATTCAGACAAAACAATCCCAGGAAGCTCTTTTTAATCAGGAGCAAAATATTTTTGTGCCTTGAGAGGGAAGGCACTACAGTGAACTCAAATAGGAAAACACAGTTGCTTCTTCAGTGGCCTTTGAAGAATGTTTATTTACCTCCAGCTCTGCAAAACCAGAAGGAATACAGGAGAAGGTCTCTTGAGTACAGTAATCTTCTCTGCTTTGGTAAAAGCCCCGTCCCTATCTTAGGGCTGCCATTTCTATACTTATGGCTTTGTCTCTGGAGGGAGAATAGTGACATTGTGCCATTTGCAAAGTCATTGCAGTCTGATGCAGGAAGCCCAGGGCAGAGATCCAAGCTGATTTCCTAGGACTGGTAGTGCAGAAGACAGACTAAAGCTTTGGGATGCTCTTGCAAAGTTCTGGAGAAAGTGGCAGGTCTCTTAAAGAAAGCAGATGCAATGGTGATAGGCAATTGCAGAGTCTGAGGCATCCAGCTGACGTCTTCAGCACGATGCCACCATTGACTCTTCCAAAAGCAGCCAGGTGAGGAGGAGCCTACTAGGCTGAATTTTAGAGCCTGTATGATGACCAAGCATGTCTGTGAGACTCACTTGCTGCCAGAAGCTTTCTGCCTTCTGTGCTTTACCCCCAGAAGCTGCTCCTGTGGGAGGCTGGGTGTAAGGGAGGAGGCTTAGAGTCCAGGTCAAGCTGCCCATGAGATCCAAGGCTGCAGTGACTTTCCACTGGGGATTCCTGCTCACTGGAATCACTGGGCATTTAAGTCTTATGCTTTTTCACTCTTAAGTGATTCTTTTTGGAAGAGGGTGTGTCTTCCTCTTAATTTCAGAAAGTACTCAGGAGGTGATTCTGATTTGCTTGGGGTTTTTTCTCCCTCAACAGCACACAGAAGCTGACTTCAAGAGCCGATTAAAGTCTCGGCCAGAACTTGAAGAGCTGCTAGCGCAGATGAACTGAGATGAGGAAGAATGCTCCATCCATTACTGAGCCAGCCCTGGGAAAGGGCAGCTTCTCCATGGCTGCTTGTGCCTCCAGAAAACAACATCACAAGCACTGTACTGAGAAGTTGGTGAACTGTAAGAAACTTCCACCGTTGTCAAGCAGCTTGTCTTAATAAAGAAAAATACACCTGTTTATCTGACTGATTTGTACACTGAGTAAAGGGGGTCCACAATGAACTGTGGCTTTTCTCAGTCCTTTCTCCTCCTTTTCCCCCCTGTATATTTTATTGTTGGTATATGAGGATTTTTGCAAGTTCTATCTGCAGAAATCTCTGCAAGTTAATGCTGTGCTGCAGCTCTCTCAGATGCTACAGCTGTGGAAGTGACCATCCTGCGCCTTTCTTCAGCTGAAAGCTGGAGCAATGCATGTGTGAAGACCCTTTTCCTAATATCCAGCTTAACCCTCCCCATTGCACATCTTCCTACCATTCCCTCAAGTCCTATCACTGGTCACCTGCTCCCCTTCCTCCCCTTATGAGGAAGCAGTAAATGGCTGTGAGGTCCCCCCTCAGTCTCCTCCAGGCTGGACTGACCAAGTGGCTTCAGCCTCTCCTCATATGACTTCTAGACCCTTCACCAGCTTTGTGGCCTCCTCTGGACACTCTCCAATAGTTTGATGTTGATATCCTTTTTATACTGTGGTGCCCAAAACTAAACACAATATTCAAGGTGGGGCCTCACCAGTGCAGAGCAGGACCCTCCCCTCCCTCGCCCAGCTGGCAGTGCCATGCCGGATGCAGCCCAGGACATCGTTGGCCATCTTGGGCCAACTCTATCCTCACAGAGGTGCTTAAATCAGAGCTTTGAAAACGAATGGCACCTCGGAGCCCTGTGAGGGGTGGGAGTGGTTGTCCCCAAGCAGCTGAACAATTGCTGCTTAATGGAACAGAGCTTGGGAGAGCAGAAGCAGGAAGGCTGGAGCTGTGTGGTGTATGCAAAATTCCTCCTTAATTTCTGATTTGCCTTTGAAGACATACCGGAAAATCTTTCCCCTGGATCCCCAAATTCAATCTACTTTTTACAGCAGCTGTTTGGAAAGAGAGAAATCCTTTGACCATTGGAAGGACAAACCTCAGAAGCACAAAGCAGTTTGGGGAGTTTCACAGGAAACTTCTCCGGGGACTGCTGCTTTTCTCAAGGGCTGTGGGACCGAATTTGGCTTGGCTGCTCAGCTGCTTGTTGCCATCCTGCAAGCCCCAGAGCCTCTGGGAGCTGTGGCTTGTGAGTGCATGTACAGACACTGGGCTGAACGGGTGCAGTGCCTGTATTTTGCTCTAATCCTCTTTATTTCAAATTCCGAGATCAGGTGCACACAGATTTTTTTCTTTAGGCTGGAGCTGAGATGACACCTGGTCATAGCATCCTATTGGGAAGTACGTTATCACCAAACATACATCTTGGCCCCTCACTACAAGAAGGACATTGAAGTGCTGCTGTGTGTCCAGAGAAGGGCAACTAAGCTGTAGAAGGGGTTGGAGAAAAAGTATTATGAGGAGAAGCTGAGGGAACTGGGGTTGTTTAGCCTGGAGGAGGCTGACGGGAGACCTCTTCACTCTACAACTGACTGAAAGGAGGTTGTAGCAAGGTGGGTCTTGGTCTCTTCTCCCAAGTGACAGGTGAAAGGATGAGACAAAATGGTCTCAAGTTGTGCCAGGGGAGGTTCAAACTAACTATTAGGAAGAATTTCTTTACCAGAAGGGTAGTCAGGCACTGGCACAGCTGCCCAGGGAGATGGTTGAGTCGCCATCCCTGGAGGTGTTTAAAAGGCAGGTAGACGAGTTTCTCAGGAACCTGGTTTAGTAGTGGACAGGTACGGTGGGGCACAATGATCTCAAAGGCTTTTTCCAACCAGGTGATTCTATAATTATAAATTTGAGCCCTGGTTTGATGGATGCTAAGAGGAAGCTCTCTTCCTGCCCAAAAACTTGTTGGTTTGGGATTTTTCCCCCCCTTTGTAAGCAACAGCCCTCTAAGAAGAGGAGAAATAACTCCTTCATTAGCACTCTTCCCCGAGTCTGGGGCCCCTCATAGTCCGGCAGCCCCTGCACCCACCTCCCTGTGACATAGCCTGGAAATCTTCCTCTGGTAAAATCCACAGCCACCCTTCCCTTTTCAGCCCACAGAAGGCTGTTTTAATTTCTTTTTCATAGCCTATTTGCTAGGAGGTGGCATTCAGGCGAGCATCCCTCCTCACAAGAGCCTCTTTCCTCCCATACCTAATGCTTCCGGGGCTTCCCAGAGATAAATCTCTCAACGGGGAAGTGATTCAAGACAGCCAAGCATGGCTTCTCCAAGGGCGAGTCCTGCCTGACCAATGGAATGCCTTTCTATGATGGGGTGACCACATCAGTGGACACGGGAGAAGCAATGGGTGTCATCTATCTGGACTCCTGCAAAGTCTTTGACACGGTACCCCACAACATCCTTCCCTCTAAACTGGAGAGAAGGGATTTGATGGGTGGACTGTTTGGTGGATAAGGAATTGGTTGGATAGTCTCATTCAGAAAACAGGTGGTCAGCGGGTTGATGTCCAGATGGAGACCCATGACGAGTGGTGTCCCTCAGGGGTCCATACTGGGACCAGTGCTGTTGAATATTTTCACTGATGGTATAGACAGTGACATTGAGGGCACCCTCAGCAAATTTGCAGATGACACCAAGCTGAGTGGGGCAGTGGTCACATCAGAAGGATGGGATGTCATCCAGAGGGACCTGGACAAGCTGGAGAACTGGGCCTGTGGGAACCTCATGAGGTACAACAACGCCAAATGCAAGGTCCTACACCTGGGTCGAAGCCATCAGCGGCTTCAATAAAAGATGGGTGACGATGCAATTGAGAGCAGCCCTGAGGAGAAGGACTTGTGGTGGCTGGTTGACAAGAAGCTCGACGTGAGCTGGAAATATGTGCTCACAGCCCAGAAGGTCAATCAAGTCCTGGGCTGCATCAAAAAGCAGTGTGGCCAGCAGGTCAAGGGAGTTGATTTTCACCCTCTACGCTGCTCCTGTGAGACCTCACCTGGAGTCCTGTGTCCAGTCCTGGAATCCCCAACATAAGAAGGATATGGAACTGTTGGAATGAATCCAGAAGAGGCCATGAAGATGATCAGAGGCCGAAGCACCTGTGCTATGAGGACAGGCTGAGAGAGTTGGGCTTGGTCAGCCTGGAGAAGAGAAGGCTCTGAGGAGGACTCACAGCTACCTTCCAGTATCTGAAAGGGCTACAGGAAAGCTGGGGGGGGGGGGGGGAACACGACTTTATACAAGGGCAAGGACTGACTGGATGAGGAGGAATGGCTTTAAACTGGAAGGGGGAAGATTTAGATTAGACATGAGGTAGAAATTCTTCACAATGAGGGTGGTGAGACACTGGCACAGGTTTCTTAGGGAAGCTGTGGATGCCCCCTCCCTGGAAGTGTTCAAGGCCAGGTTGGATGGGTCCTTCAGCAGCCTGGTCTGGTGGGAGGTGTCCCTGCCCATGGCAGGGGGGTTGGAACTGGATGATCTTTAAGGTCCTTTCCAACCCAACCCATTCTATGATTCTGTGAAATCCTCACCAAAATTGTGTCCTGTGGGACACAAGGTCATCCCTGCTTAGAAAAGCTCTAGGATGGTGCAGGGAAGGACACTGAGCGGAAATCCACAACAGGGCTGTCATACCCAGATTGGGTGCTATGAATGCATCTAATTTGGGGTATTTGGGGCTGTAACTTCTCATCTCACCCTACAATTTTCCTCTGATAGCAAAGACAGAGACGAGCAACTTCAGCCAGGGTGACCAACACTAAGGGATTTAATTTCCCAACAACATAGTGTGGATTTACCTGGCACTTCACCCGCTTGAATGAAAAACGAGACAAAAATAGGGTCGAGTGGTGCTGTCACCCCATTCCTGGGGTGACAGTGGTGGGCTGGCCACCAGTGCCGGCAGTAGGGGTCGATAATTTCAGTCCCCAGTGGGTGAGGGGTGGCCTTGGTGCGAGCTGGCTGCCTGGTGTGGCTCCTGGGTGCGCTGCCGCCGGGCCATGCACTCGCCGAACGCCCGGACCTGGGGCTGGCAGTGCCGCCAGTCCTGCCGGGCTGCCATGCACTCCTGCAGCTCCCGGTGCTGTGCCAGGCACCCCGTCCGCAAGATCATGGCGTCCACTGGGTCCTCCCCTTCCTCATCTTCCTCCATCGACGGGCGATTCCTGGCATGTCCGGGTCTTGCCATCACCGAGCCAGGCTGGAAGGAGGTAGCAGAGGTCAGGGCACTGCTGTCCTCTTTTTCAAGGCATCCGGCACCTTCAGATCTCCACAAATGCCCAGCACCATCTGCATCTGCGTCCCACACCCCTGTGGGTGGCCAGCACCCTTCATGCCCCCATGGGTGCCCTCATAAGCTCCATGCATCCCCCATGTGCAGTCCACACAGGCAGCCCCCACTCCACATGGATGCCCAGTAACCTCCATGGTCTGTACCCCTTTACATGGTTGCCTAGGACCCTCCATGCATTGCATCCCCTCCTATGGGTGCCCAGCACTCTCCCCAGCCCACACCTGCCAACACCCCATGGGTGTTCACCACCTCCCCATGCATACCCCCACCACCCATAGGTGCCCATTCCCCCAGTGGTGGATAAGCACTCTCCATCCCCACCACCCATGGGTGCCCACTCCCCCTCATGGATCCCCAGCACCATCCATGCACCATACCCTCACCCACAGGTGCCCAGTATCCCCATGCACCGTATCCTCACCAGTAGGCGCCCAATATCCCCTAATGAGTAACCATCCGCAGCACTTAAAGGTCCCCAGAACCCCCCAAGCACCGCACCATATCCAAGCCATTGGTGCCCAGCATCCCCGAGGGGTGCCCATCCCCACCATCCATAGGTCGCCAGCACTCCCCACGCACCACCCTCAGCACCCCCAGCCACGCACCCAGTAGCTCCGCGCGGCCCCTTTAAGGCTGCGAGTCGGGCAGTGCCGGGTGGGGCAGGGCGGGGCGCGCGCTCATTGGAGGGCGGTTTCCAGTTCCGGTTCCGCGCGCGGGGCTGCCGGGAAGGCGGGGATTGATCTCGTTGAGATGGCAGCTACGTTGCGGATCCAGAGCGATTGGAGCCGGGCGCTGAGGTGGGCACGGCCGCTCCACTGCACCCGCTCCCCTTCCTCCTTCGTTCTTCTTCCCTTATCCTTCCTGACCTCTTTTCCCTTTCTCTGCTCCCCCTTTTCCACGGCTCCCAGCCCTACCCCGGAGCCTGCCCCGCGCTCACCGCCACTTTCTTTCCGCAGGCGGGACGAGGGGGAGGCCTGGCTGAGCTGCCGCAGCCCGGGTGGGTGAGGAGGGTGTGGCGAAGGTTGGGGCGTCCTGTGGGTGAGGAGGGGGTGGCGAAGGTTGGGGCGTCCTGTGGGTGAGGAGGGGGTGGCGAAGGTTGGGGCGTCCTGTGGGTGAGGAAGGGGTGGCGAAGGTTGGGGCGTCCTGTGGGTGAGGAGAGGATGAGAGAGGTTTGTGGTGGACCCTGTGAGTGGAGGGGGGGAGGTAGGTTCGGGGGGGGGCCTATGGCTTAGGAGGAGATGACGAAGGCTTGGGGTGGGGCTTTGTGGATGAGGAGGAGTGGGGGGGGGGTTGGGGGGAATTGTGGGTGATGAGGGGGCGAGGGAGGCTTGGGGGGACCCTGTGGGACGTGAGGGGGCAAGGGAGGCTTGGGGGGGGGCCTGTAGGAGGTGAGGGGCTGAGGTAGGCTGGGGGGGGCCCTGTGGAAGGTGAGGGGCTGAGGTAGGCTGGGGGGGGTCCTGTGGAAGGTGAGGGGCTGAGGTGGGCTTGGGGGGGCCACTGTGGGAGGTGAGGGGCTGAGGTGGGCTTGGGGGGGGGGCCTGTGGGAGGTGAGGGGGTGAGGTGGGCTTGGGGGGGGGGCCCTGTGGGAGGTGAGGGGGTGAGGTGGGCTTGGGGGGGGGCCCTGTGGGAGGTGAGG
>JAUMJL010001759.1:0-13166 GCA_033558185.1 Dromococcyx pavoninus
GAGGGGATTGTTGGATTGTTTATGTCCCGGGAGGGGAAAGTGGGTCAGAGCGCGGCTGCTGGGCCAGGCCGGGCCGGGAAGGTGGGCTGGGCCAGGGCGGACTGGGCTGGGGTCCCGAAGGGATTGGGGATCCAGGGAGCTGTAGAGCTGGGGGCGAGAGGCTTGGGGGCTCGGGGGAGCTGAAGCCGAGGAGTCCGAGGCTTGGGGGGGATCTGGGGGGGGGCTGAAGCCTGGACTGGTATCGGGGCGCCGAGACCTGGGGCCGGGCCTGGCCTGGGCTGGGCTGGGACCCGGGGGAGACCGAGGCCTGAGGGACCCGGAGGGGCTGAAGCTTGGAGGACTGACAGAGCCAGGCCTTGGGAGATCTGGGAGGGCTCGGCCTGGGGGGCGACACATTCGGGGCCCCAGAGGGGTGAGGTCTCGGGAGCCGAGGCATGGAGACCGGGGAGGCCTGGCCAGGTCCGGCCGCGCCTCGGTTGCTGTGCTGGCCGGAGCTCTAGGGGCTGCTGGTTCCCCCACTCCCCGCTGTCTGTCCCGGCAACGGGTACCTCTGAAGCCTCTCCTGAGGCTGCCCTCAGCGTTAGACCCCCGGGCCGGAGCAGCTGGGCCCCGGCTGGCAGGCCCCATGCCACTGTGTGTGTGCTCCCAAGCTGCAGAAGGGGGCTCTGGTGTGGGTTTAAGTGCTTTCCTGGTGTGGCAGAGGTACGGGTGCGGTGCCCAGGGCTCTTCACAGCATCCTTGGGCAGCTGCACAACTGGCTGTAGCTTGGCCTTGTCCTGCTTCTCTAGGAGCTGCCGGGCGCTAAGGGGCAGGAGGAAGGGAAATGGTGTGATATAAAGAAAAGATTCTTCCCCCAGAGGGTGGTGGAGCACTGGAACAGCTCCCCAGGGAAGCAGTCCCAGCCTGACAATATTCCAGCAGTGTTTGGCCAAGACCCTCAGCCCCACGGGGTGAATGTTGGGCTCATCCTGTGCAGGGTTAGGAGTTGGACTTAGTGGTCCTTGTGGGTCCCTTCCAGCTCAGGATGTTCTGTGATTCTGTGGGTACCACTCTCTTGGGGTACTGGGCTGGGGCTGATGCCACACATTAGCAGTATTCACGTGGGCTCCAGACTGACCCACTGCGTGCCAGGGAGAGGCTGTGGGTGTGCAGAATGGCAGCTGCAGTGGGGAGGTGGCTGGAAAGGCTGAGCAGAGGGAGGGAGTTCAAGGGGTTACAGCCCCATGAACACCTCTTGGTAGGGAGTTGCTTTCTGCAAAGACAGATTTCAGTGGAAATAAGATAGGGTATCGTGGTTCCTCTGTCACATCCAGTGCAAAACTCCAGCGTGTTGAATGGAAGCTGGTGGGGTCTGTCAGGCTGGGTGCAGGGAAATCTGTCTCTAAAGGACATCACCGCTTGAGCTGGGACACAGGCAGTGTCACTGCTGTCTGTTGCCCTTGAGGCAGGTCAGGACAGGTCTGTGAAACGGCCAGGAGTGAGAAAAGGGGTCTCTCCCCCCCACTTCAAACACTGCAAGCAAAGCTTTCTCTCAGTGGCAGCTACTTAGAGGGGAACAAACCACCTGTCCTGCAGTCAGACAGACAGAGCTGGAACCTGCAGGGGCCTGGATGGGTGGCTGAGCAGCCCAGGCAGCTGCCAGAGGGCCAGCAAGCACCAGCAAGGCTGTGCCTTGGTGGCTGGCAATCCTGACACTCATCAGGTCAGCAGATGCTGGATCCGTGCACTGTGGAGGGGGCAGCTGCTGGGTGTGTTTTTCAGGGCCAGTTTAGCACCTGGGCTCAGGGAGAAGTTGACTCTGCATGGAAAAAGAGGTTGAAGTCCACAGCAATGCAAGAGGAACTTGTTTTGCATCAGGTTATCCATGGATGATGCCTGTGCTGATCCATCTGGAGGGGTCCGTGGTGGTCTGGGGGAGGGCAGAGCCTGGTGGGTGGAAACGGGACATGGCTGCTGTGTGTGACCCCCTCTCCCTTGCTCCCACAGCGTACCTGTCTCGGAACAGCATGGCGCGACGCACGCGGAGCAGCAGGGCCTGGCACTTTGTCCTGAGCGGGGTGCGGCGTGAGGTCGAGAGCCGGGCGGTCACCTTGGCCACCGGCCTGCGTGGCTGGGGCTACGACTCCGATGGGCAGGTAAGGCTGGTGCTCAGATGGCTCTGAAGTGACACGAGGGAAAGCTTTCCTCTCCCCTGACAGTGAGCGCTTAAGGTCTGTGTAACCAAGTACTTCAGCAGGCAGAACTGGCCAAAATCAGAAAAGATTTAAAAACCCCATACAGAATCTCCTCCAAACTCTATCATGGGGATCCCAGCACATCTTTCTGAGGCAGGGAAGGTCAAGCTGCCTGTAATTGGCTCCCAGTTGTGCCCTACAGCTCTGTCATGAGCTCAGCAAGGGAGCTGCTGGATGTAAAGCTAATAATTTCACATGTAAAGTGTGTGCGTCGTATATAAAGTACATACAATATTTTATAAACATTCTCTTTTAAGTAGTGGTGTAAAGATCAGTTCTCCAGTCTGGTTTGCTATGTGGCTGTGCTGACTTCTTGTCCTTGTGCACCTGGTGGGATCTGGTGGAGCACATTGGGCTGCTTCGGCCTGTGAAGTTACAGCCTCAGGTATCTTCAGGTTGAAATTCTGTTACATTTCCCATTCTGTATTCTGCTCATCGCTTCTGAACCTGGCCCAGGTGTGCTGGGGGATGAGAACACAGCAGTCAGTAAAATCATGCAAGGAGGGACATAGATTCACCTTTGCCATCCTTCAACCTGTCCCCTGATCTTGAGAGTGTGAACTCAGTTCCCTGTGCAGTGGTGGGGACGCAAGGAACGGCTTCTTACCAGGGGTGCAGGGGCTCTTTATGAGGGAGTGCAGGGATAGGATGAGATGGAACAGATTTCAGCTGAAAGAGGGGACATTGAGATGAGATCTTAGGAAGAAATGTTTTCCTGTGAGGTTGGGGAGGCCCTGGCCCAGGTTGTCCAGAGAAGTGGTGGCTGTCCCATCCCTGGAGGTGTTCAAGGCCAGGTTGGATGGAGCTTTGAGCTTCCTGATCCAGTGGGAGGTGTTCCTGCCCGTGGCAGGGGGTTGGAACTGGATGGGCTTTAAACATCCCTTCCAACCCAAACCATTCCATGATTCTATGAAGATGGGAACACAGCAGCAAGAGCTGTCAATAAAAAGGTGCAAGGAGGGACTTAGATTCACCTTTGCCATCCTTCACCCTTTTCCCCTGTCTTTGAGTGTGTGAGTTTGCTTCCCCGTGGTGAGGACATAAGGAACTGCTCCTGGGGCTTGGGAGCTTGGCTAAAGTTGTACAAAGCCACTGCCAGAGCATGGTGTCCAAACCAGGCACTGGGCTCCCAGAAAATGACCCACGTCTCTGCAGTCAGAGGAGCTTTGTGTTTCTGTAGCAGTGGGAATGGCTACATTTCTCACTAGCAGTAGTTAGGAAGGGCCAATGAAACCAGAAATCAGGCTTTTTAGCAAGTTTTAGGCTGTAGAAGGAGAGGTGGGCAGTATGTAAGTAAGCCTGAGTCATTTCAAGCCACCCTATCTTACACAGCTATGAGAGTTTAAAGGCCTGAGTTTAGTTGTCTCTAAGTCCTTCTTCCAAAGGCTGCTGTGGGGTGAATAACGAGCAGGTACAGCTGACCAGCCTGTACACCCTGAGCAACTCGCTGCAGTCTGTTAGACAACACCAAGCCTCTCATAACACAGGGAATGAGATGGGGCTTTGACTCTTACAGCATCCAGTGCTGGGACACTTTGGTCTCTTGGTGCCGGGGAACAGTAAATCAAGTTCTTGTGTTCCTGCATGAAAGTAAACAAAAGCCCTTTAATGCTTCCATAGGTTCCCTGTGGGCCTGTCTGCAGCGCTGGCGTGAGGAGCTGCAGCCGTGCTGCTCAACTGGTTCCCCTTTGTTCTGCCCTCTCCCTTGGTCCCTTTTTCTTCTCATCTGGTTTGCCTCCCTCTCCTCCACCAGCTCCCCAGCTCTCTGCAGCAGGGGTTTCAGCAGCGTGCTTGGCTGGGGTCTCCTGCTGGCTGGAACCTGCCCGTTGAAAAAATGTAGCTTTAGTGCAGAGTTTGCTTAAAAATCCATGTCTTAAAGGCTCGGGCTGTCATGCTGTCTGCCTGCTGTGACAGCTCCTCGCCCCTGGAAAGCACAAAGATCACACCCACACTGTACAGTGCCCCCACACCACCGAGGGGTCTCTCTGCAGCTCAGGCAGATGCCAGCCAGGTCCCAAAGCAGGGTAATTCGACTGGTGCAGCCCTTCACCTCCCTGTGTGGCTGGGCACGATGCAGCCATGCTGCCAACAGCTTTATCATAGAATCATAGGATCTTCCGATTGGAAAAGACCTTTGAGATCATCAAGTCCAACCGTACCTATCTTCTGCTAACCCATGTCTGTCAAAAACTCACCTGCCCGTTTTTAAACCCCTCCAGGGATGGTGACTCCACCCCCTCCCTGGGCAGCCTCTGACAGGGCCTGACCACCCTTGCAGTAAAGAAATTCTTCCCAATATCCAGTCTGACCCTCCCCTGGCACAACTCATGGCCATTTCCCCTTGTCCCATCACCTGGCACTTGAGAGAAGAGATCAACACTTGCTCTCCCACAGCCTCCTTTCAGGCAGTTGTAGACAGTGATGAGGTCTCCCCTCAGCCTCCTCTTCTCCAGGCTAAACCACCCCAGGTCCCTCAGTCTCTCCTCGTAGCACTTGTTCTCCAGCCCCTTCCCCAGCCTCGTTCTCCTTCTCTGGATGCTCTTCAGCCCCTCAATGTCCTTCTTGTAGTGAGGGGCCCAGAACTGACCCCAGTACTCGAGGTGTGGCCTCCCCAGTGCCCAGTACAGGGGCACAATCCCTGCCCTGCTCCTGCTGCCCACGCTGTGTCTGACACAGCCCAAGTTGCCCTCTTGGCCAGTTGGGCCACTGCTGGCTCATGTTCAGCTGCTGTCAACCAACACCCCCAGGTCCTTCTCCTCCAGGCAGCTCTCCAGCCACTCTTCCCCAAGCCTGTAACGCTGCAGGGGGGTTGTTGTGTCCCAGGTGCAGGACTCGACATTTGGTCTTCTTAAACCCCATCTTGAGCCTGGGGACCTCCCTGCACAGATTTGTGGTGCTCCAGACCTCCCAGACTTCTGCCAACTTGACTCCCCAAGCCTGGGGATGTTTGGTAGTGACCGTTCGGTTCTGTGAAGTATTAAAAAAATCATTTGCGTCTCTTGGCTTTGTATTTATATATGTTTTTAATCATCTTTACCAGTCAGATGTAACTCAAATTGAATTTTTCAGCAAGCAGCCAGTACAAAGGTCGTGTGCTCACTCACTCCTTGTGCTCAGACTGGCATACATTCTGCCAGCTTCAGTACCTGAGCAGTATTTGCCCCTGATTAATTGATCTCCTTCAGCTTCTTGCTTATATAGGACCACGATACAACGCTGTGGCATTAATATCTATATGAAAACCATGTCTGACAATGTTTAACATAACCTGTCCTAAGAAGCCTCCAGTGAGGGAAGTCCCACAACTGCCATAAGGAACATATTCCAGTGCTTAACCCTTCTTGAACTAGAAAGGTTTTCTATCTAAACTGATCCCCCTTGGTGCAATTTCAGGCCGTTGTTTCATTGTGTGCCAATAGACATGAAAAATAACTCATTCGTTTAGATCTTAAAACAATCTTCTGCGTATTTGAAGGCTGTTACTGTGACTCTTTTACTGTCCTTTAGAAAGAACAGCCCCACTTCTGGAAGTCTTTTCTCCTACGTGATGCTCTCCAGCCCTCAGAGCATTTCCTTGGAACTCTCTCAGAGAATAACCCCCCCATTGTGTTCCCTCTGGAGCTACTCGGCTCTGCACTCGACCTTATTTTAAAAGCTGTGCAATTCCCAACGTTGCCCACAAAAGGTAAAAGAATTGACTTATGATTCCTCTGCTCTCCCTGGCAGCACAGCGACTCGGATTCGGAACCGGAGTTCTCCTCCCTCTCGCCCTCCATCCCCAGTGCCATCCCTGTGACCGGGGAGTCCTACTGCAACTGTGAGAACCAGAGCGAAGCGCTGTACTGCTCCAGCCTGCACGCCTTCCACCACGTCAAGGACTGCCAGTGCGGCGAGGAGGACGACTGTAAGGAAGGGGCATTGCTGTGCTGTTGTGGGGGCTGAGGTGGGCACAGTCATGGTGGCACAGACAGTGCCCCTGTGCAGATCCTTTCCATGGAGCCCGTATCTCTGACCCAGCCTGCGGTGCTCCCTTGTTTACATCTGAAGGCCACGTAGGAGGATTACAAATTCGTGCATCCTGTGATGTTTCAAGGGCCGAGTGCTGAACTTAACGCTGGAGTTCACCTCTAGGGACCTGTGTTCAAAGCCATCTGAGGCTGCAAATGAAACCGGCCCTCGGGGTTACATCCGTCTTGCCACTGATCCCTGGGGAGGCTGGCAGAGCGCCCGGCAGAGCGGGCTCAGAGCAGAGAGGAGGGGTGGGCAGAGGCGTGGGGCCTGCCTGTGGTGTAGGGGAGTTCCCCTTTGAGCCTGCAAGAGGTGTAGGAAGAAAGCAGGCTCCGCCTGGATCCGCGGGGGCTCGTGTTAGCCAGAATGGGAACAGGGGGATGCTGACAGCTTCGGGTTCGAAGCACTGAACCGTTCTCAGTGGGACTCTGCAGAACAGCTCAGGTCTCAGATGGCTCCCCAATGTGCACAGCTGAGGATTTACCCTCTGAAGTGGTAATAAATAAATACATAGATACATACACACCCACTGGCAGGCCTTCAGCCCAAATATCTGCTTGCTCTTTGGCTTGGGGATGGCTCCCTAAGGGCTTTTACCCATCCCTGACCCCTCTGTGCTTCCTGAGCAGATTTTGACTGGGTGTGGGACGACCTGAATAAGTCGACAGCCACCCTGCTGAGCTGCGACAACCGCAAGGTGAATTTCCACATGGAATACAGCTGCGGCACCGCCGCCGTCCGGGGAAACAAAGAGCTGGCAGAGGGGCAGCACTTCTGGGAGATCAAGATGACCTCCCCGGTCTACGGCACTGACATGGTACGTGGGGCAGAGTCGCTGGCGGGCACCCAGGAATGTCCAGCGTTCTTTGGACAGGGACTGGGATAGTGAAGTACCACCCACTGTAGGAGAAGATCAGGTTTGAGGCCCAACAGAACGTGCACAAGTCCATGGGACCTGATAAGATGCATCCCACCAGGGGTGGAGTTGCAGAGCTGCTATCTATAATACTTGAAAAGTCATGGCAGTCCAGTGAAGCTCCCATTGACTGGAAAAAGGGAAACATGACCCCCATTTGGAAAAAAGGAAGACCCAGGGAAATACAGGCTGGGCAGTCTCACCTCCAGGCCCAGCAAGATCATGGAGTAGATCCTGGAAACTCTGCTGGGGCACGTGGAAAATGAGGTGATTGGTGACAGCCAGCATGACTTCACTAAGAGAAGTATTTGGTGGCCTTCTGCGATAGAGCTACAGTGCAGAGAAACCAACATCATCCACTTGGACCTGTGCAAAGCCACTATCTTTATATTTGAGAAGTCATGACAGTTGGGTGAGGTTGTGATGATCCAAGGGCTGGAGCACCTCCTGTACAAGGACAGACTGAGAGAGTTGGGGTTGTTCAGGCTGGAGAAGAGAAGTCTCTGGGGAGACCTTAGAGCAACCTCCCAGTACTGAAAGGGGCTCCAGGAAAGCTGGGGGGGGCTCTTTGTCAGGGAGTGCAGGGATAGGATGAGGGGGAGTCATTTTTCAGCTGAAAGAGAGGCGATTGAGATGAGATTTTAGGTTTTCCTGTGAGGGTGGGGAGGCCCTGGCACAGGATGCCCAGAGAAGTGGTGGCTGCCCCATCCCTGGAGGTGTTCAAGGCCAGGTTGGATGGGGCTTTGAGCAACCTGATCACACCACCACTTGAGGGAGGTGTCTCTGCCCATGGCAGGGCGTTTGGAACTGGATAGGCTTTAAGGTTCCTTCCAATCCAAACCATTTCTCTGAATGGGCCAGCAAGCTTCTCCAGCAGTTCAGCTGGGCCTCGTCTCTTAGGAAAGGAAGGGGCTGGGAGCCTTCAGCTCCAGCTGAAATCTCTGACTTGGCTTCTCCAGAACCTCTGGGTGTTTGGGACTGGGCCAAGAAAAGGAGAGGAGAGACGAAGGTGGATCCTCAGTTGTGTTCTGTTTCTTGAAAAGACACTAAGCTTGTCTTCTTCTTCCTGGCCTTGCCTCCCAGATGGTGGGAATTGGGACGTCGGATGTGAATCTGGACAAGTACCGCCACACGTTCTGCAGCCTGCTGGGCAAGGACGAGGACAGCTGGGGCCTCTCCTACACAGGTAGGGTGGTGGAACAGGCAGGATGGCTGGAAGGGCAGGAGTGTTGTCCTAAGAGGTTGGAATAAATGATCTGAAGGGGATTGAGGCCAAAAAGGCCACTAGGCCTGCCATCCCTTCATTATGAACAGCCAGAGTGGCCGCCTGCAGCTCCGGAGCATCTCGCCTGTGTTTTGCAACTGGTGAATGAACCTCTGGGGCACCTGGAATGCTGGCTGCTCGTCACAGATTGGGGGTTTTAGTGCCACTGCCTGTGCCAAGCCTCGAGTCTCCTCTTTTCTGGGGTGGGAGGGCAGGGACAAGGCAGCAGAGGGAATTTTTAGGCACGGAGTGAGGCTGTAGCAGCAGGAGATCGCAGCGCGGGGTTTGGGATGAGTTCCTGGAGAGCAAGCTTTCTGCTGACTGCTGTTTGTTCCTCTTTTAAGGTCTCCTGCATCACAAGGGCGACAAAACAAACTTCTCCTCGAGGTTTGGCCAAGGCTCCATCATCGGGGTGCACCTGGACACGTGGCACGGGACGCTCACGTTCTTCAAAAACCGCAAGTGCATCGGTGAGAGCGAGGGCAGCCGCAGCGGGACTGGGCCGGGGCTGCGCCGCAGCTTGGGCCCAGCTCAGAGTTGGGCTGCAGCTGGGCTGCTGGAGAGCAGAAGACCAAGGCGTGAAGCGAGTGGGAGGAAGGTTACACTTGTTGCCTCGTAGATTGGGATTTCCAGAGGCTGTTTCCCAAGCGTTTTCCAACAGCTCTGTAGTCAGTAGGTTCAGGGGAGCTGGGAGGAGTTTGATCACCTCATCAAAATTAATGTGAACCCCCTTGATGCTCTCCCCTGGCAGGGGTTGCGGCCACGAAGCTGCAGAACAAGAAGTTTTACCCCATGGTGTGCTCGACGGCGGCCAAGAGCAGCATGAAGGTGATCCGCTCCTGCGCCACCTGCACGTCCCTCCAGTACCTCTGCTGCTTCCGCCTGCGCCAGCTCCTGCCTGACTACGTGGACACGCTGGAGGTGCTGCCGTTGCCACCGGGACTCAAGCAGGTGCTACACAACAAACTGGGGTGGGTCTTGAGCATGAACTATAGCACATCGAAGCCTTCCTCCTCGGGAAGCGACTCAGACAGCTCCTGTGGCTCAGAGGCAGAGGCGTGCCGAAGGAAGAGGTGCAGGAGGACATAGTGTCTCTGCAGATGAACTGCTGTGAGGGAGTCGGGGGTAGGAGCTTTGTTGTGATGTCTGTGAGGGCCAGCCAGGCCTGATGCACCTCTTCCTTCACGGGGACTTCCATTCCTAGTCGTTTGTGAAGATTTCTCTTACCCTGTTGGGAATGTTTAGCCTAAACATCTATCACGTGGGTGGAAGAGACATGTGGACTCCAAGAGGTCCCAGCTCGGTGAGACAGGGACACCACGGCCAAGCCCCTGAGATGCATCTCCTGACTTGCTGTCAAGCCATCACCTCTTCCTGAAGGAACTCTTCTCTGCAGCCTGCCAGCAGGGGCAAGATTTAAGGTGGCTTACTGGTCCAGTTATGGATTTGGCTCCTCGAAAGACAAAATCCCAGACTAGTTCTCCTCCTCCTGACTGTTATGTGTGGGTTTGGTGTCTGCAATGAACTCCTTGCACCACGGGGCACGATCAAGCAGCAGCACGAGGGGAAATGGCTCCTGGAGATGCCTGGTGTTGCTGGTGTGAAAGAGCAGTTCCTCCCGTGAGTGGAGCTGGTGGTGATCTTTCTTGAGCTCCCGATGACTTTACTTGCTTTGCATGTTGTCTCCTGCTCCTTCTCCTCTATCAAAGACCACACCGAACTGCAGTAATAGCAGCAGAAGGTGTCGTTCGTCCCTCCTGGGGCCCTTGAGGGCAGGAACCTGCAGGCACTTGTCAAAACCAGCCCCGCTGGCACAGCTGCCAGCCTGGAGGGGTGTTCTAAATGTGACACTGATATGTCTGATCTCAGGAAGGGAAAGGCAGTGAAGATTCCCTTGCCTGGGGAGGATTCTCTTCCCATTGGAGCAGGTGGGCTGGGATTGATCTTCAGCACAGCCAGCCTGATGCTGCTGCACCACATGCTTGTGGCAGCCTGGCAGCAGAACAAGGCGGGCTCTGCCACGCCTGCAGGGCTGGATGGCAGTGCCACTGCAGTCCCTGTGACTGCTCCCCACAGGGTCCACACTCAGCCCACGGCTTCTGCTCCTGGGGCTTTTCCCCGGCCTCTAAGCTCTCTTCTGGGGAGCAGCACAGTTGCTGATGATTTCAGTCTGAGCTGGTGCTGTCAGCCACGTGCAAAGGGTATTGGGGAGTGGGAGAGGGCTGAAAGAAATAAATTGAATGGGAAATAGCTTTGACCCATCTTCTCCATGAGTTTCCTCCCAGCACGGTCACTGGGAACGCAAAGTTCCAGCTGCTGCCTTTTCCCTGCTACTATTGCCGACCTGCCCAGGCTCCAGTAAAGCTTTTTGCACCACATGCATTTATTCCTTGCTGAGCCTCAAGACTCCATGCCTTTCCTCCCCTCGTCACAGATCTTTAAGCAAAGATGGAGGGATTTAAAAGTGTGGATGTGGTGCTGAGGGACATGGTTTAGTGGTGGAGTTGGCAATTTTACATTAAGGTTTGGACTTTATGATCTTAAAGGTCTTTTCCAGCCTAAATGATTCCGTGATTCTATGGCTCTCGCTTCCCTGGTGGCAGACTTTGAATACAACCTGACTGAAGCAGGTCAGGCTTGGTCAGTCCATCTGGATCAGTGCTGCACCCAGAAAAATCAGCCTTGCTGGACGGCTCCTTCCCAGGAACTGATTCAAGTGTTGACAGACGGAGGCAGAAGAATCCCCAGTGAGGAGGAGCTTCATTCAGGGTGCGCACCCACTTCTGCAGCACGGTTGGCCTTGCTGTGAGCCAGCTCACAGGAGAAAACTCAAGGGATTGTGTGTCATTGGGGAAGGCCCAAGTTTGCAACACCAAACGCACCAACCTGAGGGCTCCCTAGCTGCTGCTGTCCTGGCTATGGCTACTTCCAAGTGAAAAACCTGAGTTTGCTTTGGGAAAAGAGAATCCCACCCTAATTCACCATTTCCTCCCAGTACCAAAAAGGGCTCCAGGAAAGCTGGGGAGGGGCTCTTGATCAGGGAGTGCAGGGATAGGATGAGGGGAATGATTTTCAGCTGCAAGAGGGGAAATTGAGATGAGATCTTAGGGAGAAATGTTTTCCTGTGAGGGTGGGGAGGCCCTGGCCCAGGTTTCCCAGAGAAGTGATGGCTGCCCCATCCCCGGAGGTGTTCAAGGCCAGGTTGAATGGGGCTTTGAGCCCCCTGATCCAGTGGGAGGTGTCCCTGCCCATGGCAGGGGTTTGGAAATGGATGGGCTTTGAGATCCTTTCTGACCCAAACCATTCCATGATTCTGTGAAAGCAGCTCATGGCTGTGGTTGACACACACAGTGACAGCCAGGGAGGTGGAGGCAAGCTGTGATTTCTGAACAGGGGCAGGGGGATGTGAAACTCAGAGACAGAGCAAAACTCATCCCACAGTGAGGAATGACCAAACCAATACAGTGGGATGGGGCTTTCTTCAGCAGATCCAGGGATGGGGCTCTGCATCCCACTACAGAGCAAGAATGCTGTGTGGTGCTGCAAGCGTCATAAACCAGGTCAAACACCATCTAAACCCTTACTTGAGATCCCTTGAACTAAATTCCTGCCCTGCCCGAGTGTGCCCTACATGGGGTTGTGACTCACTGGCTTACTGGAAGCTGAGAAGGATGTGCAGGCTTTGCTGGGTTGTAAACAGAGCTAATGCCGGCAGCCTGGCCTCCCTCCCAACCCCATCCCAGCTTCACCCTGCCAAGGGTTGAGTCCTTCCTCTGTGCTTTTCTTGCTCCTTTTGCTGGGCACCTTTGGTGGCCACAGCTGACACCAGTGACATTGGCTGAGGGTGAGGAGGGGTGCGAGGCCCTCAGGCTGTCCTGGCTCCCAGCTGGCCCACCTGAGCTGCCTTTCATAGAATCACAGAATTGCCTGGTTGGAAAAGACCTTGGAGACCATCAAGTCCAACTGTCCCTTTCCACTACCGAACCAGATCCCTGAGCACCTCATCTGCCCGACTTTTAAACCCCCCCAGGATGGTGACTCCACCACTGCCCTGGGAGCCTCTGCAAGGGCCTGAGAACCCATTCAGTAAAGAATTTTTTCCTGATGTCCGATCTGAACCTGCCCTGGTGCAACTTGAGGCCATTTCCTTTTGTCCCATCACCTGTCACTTGAGAGAAGAGCCCAGCACCACCTCATTCCAACCTCCTTTCCAGGAGCTGCAGAGAGCAATGAGGTCTCCTCTCAACCTCCTTTTTCCTGGATCAACCCCCCTGCATGTTCCTCAACTGCTCCCACAACCCCTGTTCTCCAGCCCCTTCCCCAGGTCTTTCTTGCACTGAGGGGCCCAAAACTGAACCCAGGATTCGAGGTGCGGCCTCACCAATGCTCAGTACAGGAGGATGATCCCTGCCCTGCTCCTGCTGCCACCCCGTGGCTGATCCAAGCCAGGATGCTGGTGGCCTCCTTGCCCACCTGGGCCACTGCTGACTCATGTTCAGCCCCTGTCAACCAGCACCGCGGGTCCTTCTCTGCCAGGCAGCTCTCCAGCCTTTAAGCCCGTGCTGGCCCTTTTAAGCCGTGGCGGACCATTGAAGCCGTGGTCCGTATGAAGTCTGGCCCTTGCTGGGACCCGTAGTCCAATCAGGCCAATGGCGGCGGAGGGGCGTGGTGCATGCCGGGAAGTGCAGTCAGTAGCGCTACAACCGGGGCCGCTGGCCGCGGTGCATGTCGGGAGATCCACGCC